>CM067491.1:1779208-1793870 GCA_034552555.1 Semaprochilodus insignis | reverse complement strand
TCTCCCTCCACCCCCTTGCTCCCCCCTCCCTCCCTCTCTCCCTCTGTCCCGTCTGCTTTCTACAATCTTTAGTGTGTACGTTTCAATTTGTTTAATGGGAGAAAATAGAAATGAAGAAATTGAAACCATCACTGCCATAAAAAAGAGTAGCTCATTTTATACCATTCACATGGCATAATAAACTGATAGAAATGTGCTGGAACCATATAAAAGAAGCAAAATCATATCCTTTTGCTGTCTTAAGAAAACTGTATCTCAAAAATGATAACATAATACATAAGAAGTGGAGTGTATTAAAGTCCATAATGAATGGATTGATAGAAGTTGAAAGCTGAAAGCAAGTGTTGGTAAAAAAAAATGGTACCACTTTTGAATAAGGGTACCACTATAAAGGGCTTACGAATGGTTTAAAATGCACCAATAAATGGTTAATAATTAGGTCATAAACATATTAATACAAATAATAAGCACTTACAACACATAAACAGAAAGACCAGCAATGACATGTAGTCAGTCCACTCAGGTTTTGATGTTTACTGATCTTAGTTTGTCTTCGTCATCAGTCAGCATCAAACCTGTTGGTATTATCACATATACATATTCATCAGATACAACAGCTCAATTTTTTCCCCCTTTTATTAATGTGTTATAGCTGCTTATTAATACAGTTTAAAGTCTTTATGACCTGCCTATAAGAACTATTCATGGACTAACGTTAAACCATTCATGAACCCTTTATAATGGTACGGTTATTCCAAAGTGATACCAAAATCAATCTGAATCGGGCCATTCTATCAGTCTATTCATTAGGAACTATCAACACAATGCAATGGGGAACCAGAATTTTCAAATTCAGCAAAAATGTAAGTATTAGAAAGATAGACAATCAAGATTTGAATACATATTTTCATTTGGCAGCTGTCTGAACAACCACCCTCTGTACCTGTTGCCCTTTACCTTGTGTCCAAATTCCAGGATGATTGGACCAAAAGAAATGGCTCAAAATAGCATGGAAAAAAGTTCCATTGACTTAAAGTATGTTTTTCTCTCCTCCTGTAAAAATGTAATTTTTGAGATTTAAGGTTTTGTTCCAACATTGGCGACGTGTACACCACTTAATACGACACACCTCATCTTCTTACTCATACCAAATCTCAATCCCTTTGTGAAGATGAAGCTGTTAACCGTAGTAATTCAGAGCATGTGGTGCGTCTTTATGGAGTTTTATTGTGTTAATGGAGCGCTGGTGTAGTTTGTGGAGTGCGGCACATGGCTGGCAGTAAATGCTGCCCTCATTACCCTCTCTGGGCCTGTGGATGCTGTAGTGACTCACGGGCCAGAGCCATGTAGAGAGATTGGCTCCCCCCCTTCCCTCCTGCCACCGTGCGAGTAAGTGCAGATTCACACCCACAGCATTTGTTTCGCATTAGCGGAGGTTTGTAAATCAGACGGGACGGGACAGCGGCTGGGACTCTTCTGCCTCTCTACGCATTACAGGAGATATCCAGCTCTTCTCCTGCCATCTTTCCATCCATCCATCCGTCCATCCATTCACCCACAACATCTCATCATCCCAACCTTATTCTCTCTTTACCTACAACACCCCCCCCTCCAACCTTCCCCCTCGCCACCACCACTCCCCATCTATTCCCATTTTTCCGAATGTGGCAATTTGTCGTGTGACACCGCTGAGATTAGGTTAGGAAACTGTGTGTGGATTGTATTGGACATGGTACTGCTCGCACCACTCGCAGGTCACAGGCCAGCGATCTGGACATTGGGCACAAGCCATCAGTTTCCCCCCAGCGAGAAGCACTGGGCCTTGGCCGCTCCGGTCCCCAGAGCCTGCCCTGCTGGAGCCATCCTCTGCCGAAACCTTCAAAAACTGCAGCAAATAAGTATCATTTATTAAAGCTGACAAGTTATCTCTAAATATAGCCCCCCTCCTCCCCCGCTGTCAAAAGATTATCGGCCAGCGGCCTGTCCGTTGATAACAAAGGCACATTTTCACCCGTCGAATGAAAAGGACCTTTGAGTGCAGATTACATTCGCTCGCGGCGGAGGAAGAGAGGGGTTAGAGTTGTAGCTGGGTTTTTTTGTTGTAGCTATTGTGAAGCAAGACCTATGTGCATCTGTCGCGATCGCACCGCATAAGGATGATTGCAAGGCTGAAATAACTCCTCGGCGAAGACAACACAGAAATGCAGAAAACATATAAATGAGTGAGCAAGCGAGCGAGCGAGCAGCTCAGGGTTCAGAGAGCAAGAGAGCCGCAGACGGAAAGCTCTGCTCTAGCTCAGGGCGATTTGTCATTATAAGAGAACCTCTACTCATGTTTCCCAAGACCTCATTAGAATTATTCCCAGCAATTACGCTGTCCAGGACCCCAGTGCTGTCCAGCAGTTTATTAGGCTAAAAGCTGAGCCTGATTTTCATGCTTTTAAATACGGGGTGTGATGCTGATTTATGGGTGTTGCAGGAGGGTCAGGAGCGCTTGATAAGGCGTCATTAGAGACGGCAAATATTTGCTCAATAGTCGAGAGCTGTTTGCTCTCACAACACAAAGACAATTAGCGAAACAATCTTCTATCATATTAATGCCGCTTTATCAACGGCTGCATCTGAACGGCAGAGCGAGAAAAAGAGAAACAATAATCAGGGATGAAGGGCATGGTGTTTTAGGCTCGGTTGCCAAAATGCGGTGCTAGCAAACTTCATTATCGCTGCAGTTCACCCGGCAGCAATTTACGCTGTTGCTCTCAATCCAAAAGAAAGTTGTTGAGCCTGCTACAATAATAATACCGACACACACAAAAAAAGACTTATCAATAAAAGTAGCATGCAGGCGTCGGGGTGATTGGTGCTAGGGCGGCCGTTAGCTCTCTCTCTCAGGGAAATGTGAGCGCTTGTGATGTGGTGGCTGCATAATTATCCTCTTGTGAAGCATGCACAATGGCGCCAGGATGATGAATCGATGGCAGATTGGAAGCGTGGTTTAACTGTCATGTCCCCGCGATAAGGGGGAGCTCGGGGATTGCTCGCACTTGCTGCTAGCTTCCTAGCCTGCCAGTTTATTAGCGCAAATCCCAAATGTTTAGTAAACTCATTAGGCTCCATCTAACGCTAATTTATCATCATAGATGGACCGCGGGAGGAGAGGGCCATGGAGCGGCCCGGAGAAGCCACGGCCGTTCGCCCGATCAATCACCGCTGTAGCGGCGGCCATATTTCATTAAATCTGCCTGACCCCCATGAGTCGTATGGATTCCGGTCTCGCTGTTCGGGCTTTTTCTGGGGCGGGTGGTGGCAGGGTTGGTTGGTGGGGGGGTGGTGTTCCTGGGTCTTGGCTAACAACGCCCTCTGATGATGCTTATCTACAGGAAAACAGTGAGGCCCTTCGACCCCCATCAGACACACGGCCCTCCTGCTTGAAGAGCCCTCCAAAAGAAAGAGAGAGAGAGAGAGAGAGAGAGAGATAAAAGGGGTCTTTTTTTTTTGAAGAGAAGTGGCAAAAATTTAAGACAAGGAGCGTATTATGGACGCCTGTGGGTTTTTTACACCTCAAAGGTGGAGAAAAAGAGGGTTCAAGTGCCGATTCAATCTTTCCCCTGCTTTTTTTTTTATCGCAACCGCGAGAGTCTCTGTAGTGGAGTGTGACTCACAGGCCTGATCCCTGAGAACTAATTCGCAAATCAGGGCGATTCTTATGATCTTTTTCCAGATGAAATGTGGCTCGTTGAAGGTAAAGGGCCGCCATCGATTTTGCCCGCTCTCTCTCTCTGAATCAATCATTAAAGATGAGACGTGTAAAAAGAGGGGAACGCTCTCTCTCTCGCTCTCTGTGTTCTCCCTCAATCTGGACAGTGAGCTGCTAAAAGGCTTAGATGTCCTTTTTTATCGTCAGCTATTTAGCGATCCCCCTCACATTCTCTAAAACGAAGAAAAGGAAAGGAAAGAAGGGGGGGGGGGGTGCAAGCAAAGAGGTGGTGAATAAACCCAGTTTGGCAGCAATAATAAAATATGACAGGTATTTCCTGGTGCTGGTCGGGCCGGCGAGAAAGGTCCCCGGCAGTCTGTTTTAATTCACCTGACTTATGTTCCCTGGCTTTGATTTACCCTCCGATTAAAACCCACCGCTCGGGCCGGCCGATTGAAATCAGATCCAGCCACAGCTTGCCTGTATTGATCTCTATTTAACATCAAGGCTTGGAATGGATTGGCATCGATTAACAATAAAAACACTCGGCGGCTTGTCCGGGAGGCTGTTCGATACGCTGAATGAAAAAGTATTGTGCCACTGCCCTTCATTGAGCGCAGGAGAAACAGTGGCCAATGAGAAATAACAGCGGGAACGGCCTCGCCGTAGAGTTTTTACTGGCTCTATTTGCTTTTTTCCCCCTGCACACTTTCTTTTAACATCTGCTTTTGACAGCACATGCAGAGAGAGAGAGAGGGAGAGAGAGAGAGAAAGAGTGAGAGAGTGTGAAAGGAGGGAGAGCAAGAGAAAATAAAGCATCCGGAGTGTTTGGAATGTGTCATAAGCAAAAGGGCACGACTTTTATTCGCAGCACTAATGACAGAATAGCTGAAATATGTTGTGGGTAATTTCCAGCTAAGTGCGTGTTGAGTAGCACACACCTGCGTACACACACTCACACACATGCAAACGCCTAGGATCTGGACCCCTCACACACTGCTAAGCGTGTCTATGTGTGCGTGATGGAGTGACCTCACCGTGAGAGCTTGTCCACCCTGCCTCATGAGTTAAAGCCTAGCAGCACATTCAGTTTCCCTCAGCTTTGCAGCACTTTCTCAAATCGCTGAAGCCTTGGGCCAAAGGAGCTACCCGCATCTGCAAGACATTAGCCAATCTCATCTGTCCAGGAGTTTACAGTTATATAATGACACAGAAAACCGCAAGTCCCTGTGGGGCACTGAGTTTACGGGAGACTTTTTAAAAATGGCATTCTTCTGCTCGACCTACAGGACATCACGCTGAAAGACATGCATACGCGTAGCTCGGGGCCATATATCATTTATACCGGTACGGGAGTCCCATAGCAAGGCTCGTTTTTAGTTTAACTAGTACTGATACATCCCAGGAGAAGTAGCTACAGTTTGTCGTTTGCTGGCTGCTTTGGAAGAAAGAACAGTTTGAAACACTAATCAAAAACACTTCCTTTCTGGAAGTCTGTCTGGTTACCGCTGTGAAGAAACCAGGCCAGTCAAAACAAGCCATATCGAGTTCATGAAACATTCTTTTAGTGCAGATTGGCAGAATTGGTTCGTTAACTGTATCATACATTTGCTAAATATGTGTTTATCAATGCACCGGACACACAAACCCAACCACTGTGACCACATAACAGTGCGCATATATGCAGCTACACACGCCACCTACACTTAGATACACACACGCCCCCTCCCCCACCCAAACCAAGCACACACAAACAATCTGCAGTCTATTAGTCGCTGATAGGCCAAATCCAATTTGATTCCTTAAGTGTTGATTAAGGCGGCGGCGACTGAAGGAGCTTGTCCTCCTTTGGCTGTTTGTTGATTATTTACCTCCAAGCTTGATGGAATGACCGTCTCTCCTCTCCTCCCCCTTCCCTCCACATCTTGCTCTGCTAGCGCTTCAGCGGCTGGTTGTAGCCAGAAGCTAATCTCCCCAAAAACTGACCACTGGCCTGCTAGCTCAAACAGGCTAATGACAGTCAGTTTTTGGGAAAAAGAAAAGAGGAAAGCCCTGTGAAATAGTTTGTGGAGTTGATGGTGATAACACTTGTTTTAGGGTTTGGTTGGAACCCTTTGTGAATTTTTGATCTGCTCTCTGTGGACTCCATAAACGCCTAATTATCTAATTATAAGTGCTGATACAGCAGAGTCTCACTGTAACTCTACTGTACAGAACCCATCAACAGTATGTGCGAACTCGTGTCTATGTACATCTTTGAAAAAAGCCCATTTCTAATTTCTAAAGGCCAAATAATTAAATAAAGTTGAATCATATCAAATGATTGATTGGGTCAGCTCATCGTGAAATGTCGCGACAACGCAAATGACAATATCTGGCCCTACATCAGCACTGACCCAACTGCGGAGGTTCAGCACGAGGCTGGTTCTCTCTCGCTGCCAGGCCCGCCACACAAAAATGATGATAGGAGCCCACAACACAACACCGGGCCTCGCCAACCACAACAATGTAAGGCCTGTGCGCCAAACACGGCAGCAGCTGCCACCTCTGCCTAATGCCTAATGTCTCAGCACACCGACCGCTCCTGCGGTGGACATAGTGGACAGGCGCGGCCGTGCCGATACCACTGGGTTTTAATGACACAATACGAGAGAGGAGAGATGAGAGAACGGTATGTTGAATATTGGTAAGGGAATGTAACAGCTGCGAGCGTATGTGTGTGTGTTGATGAAGAGTTGCTAAGCAGAGCGAACGGGGGGCTGGGGTGGGGGAGTGGAGTGGAGGAAGTCCTGGCCAACTTTTCCTGTGAGTGGAGGAGCTTTAATTGGCCTGTGGGAGGCAGAGAGAGCGAGAGAGAGACAGAAACAGAGAGAGAGAGAGGGAGAGAGAGGGGAGAAAGTTGCACATTATCTCCTCAAAGAGTCTGGCCTCTCGGGTCACTCCCTCACTTCCTTCTGTTTAACTGCCCTGCCCTGTCAACCTGACACAAGCCAGACAAGTCTTTAGCCGCTCTTTAATGTGTCTGCACACACATAGAGCAGCCAGTGTCCACTCAGTCCACGTGTACACAAACATACACTATTCGCGCCACCTAGCGCATATACACACAATGCTCTAACTTGCATACAGATGAGTAAGAGCTTCGATAATACTATGGCACTTTAAAATATCATAATAAAGGATTATCATGGGTTCTAATAAGATATGTACAGCCAGTGAAGACAGTAGACAGCTTTCCATCCAGCTATTCAATAACAAATAAATAAACACAAAATATGCAGCTGAATTTAATGGCTGTATGGCTTTCACATCATACGACTGCACATGCGCTGACACTGATGTGCTAAAATGGCTCAAGATCTTCTTTGATAAGATAAGATAAAATACATTTCCAGTTTCTTGACCAGGCCAGTGGTACCTGCTGCCCGCTTTCATAGCTATAGTCAGGCATAATAGCCTGGCATCCTAATGTTGGCACATGCAGCCTTAGTGTTCTGCTATTGGCTGCTGTTATTCTGTGGTGTAGTGGTGCAGGGTTTGTGTTTACTGTTAGTGAAGTGTGCGGCTATCGATGAACTGCCTTTTATCTTGGTTTAGCTGGCACTGGGCCAGTGGTTTCTCCCTTGCTTCTTCTTTGCCAAGATGCCACACTGGTGTCAGAAGTGGGAGAGTGCTCCTTCCCCACCGGCATACTGGTGAGGCACGATTCTACCATGAGCTCAAAAGATAAATGACGAAGAAGAGGACTGAAAGCAACTGAGGGGCTGCGATAGAATCAGTTGTTCAGTCACATGGCTTTATTCTATCTGCATTTACTTGGCTTTCTACTGGCTTTGTTTTTACCATCGAGTTGTTTTTCTTCGTTATAGAAACTGCACATAAAAACACACGGATCAAATAAATGGTTACACTATTCCCACAAACCGTATGACCTATAGTGCCTAGAGTGATTAGAGTTTATAGCAGATTTTCAGAAGAATTGACATTCATACGTGCACAAAGCCCCCTTCCTCAGCAGCCCTCAACAGGTTCACTTTACGACCTCCTAGCAAGCTTAATGGCGGCACACTTTGCCTTGTTTTCCATTGATTCTGCTGTCTTTAATTGCTGGGAAAACAAGCCAGTCACTCAGCCTGATCTCACACAGCTTTGGAATACTGGCACCTCGTTGGATGGAGGGACAATGAACACATTGACTTGCACTTTCGCAACCTTTCCACTCTCCTCTGGGACTGATAATGATGTTGAGCCAAAACAACAACAACAACAACAACAACAACAACTGCAACTACACCCCCCTCCATTCCTCCCGCCATTTTGCAGTTTGGCTGTTTTGTTATTAACCCGGGCATGCTGCGAGGCGGCGCGGAACACATTTCGAGGCGTTTAAGAGGTAAAAACCTGTTAGCCCCTGAGACAATTCAAGTCAATATTCGTTTTCAACGTGTCGGTGTTTCACGGATATATGTATTTTTTTAGCACATACCTTGGAACTGTTTTCTCAGTGATAGCGTGTTTGTTCAGGGGTTTCACCGACTAGCAGCAGTGTTGCATCAGATAGCTACACGTGTCGACAGGGTAATTAAGCCACACACACAACTTGCACACACACACACACAATGTGCACGCTCACACACACTTACACAGCCCATGCAGGGCTAAATTTTCCCCCACTTGAACCACCGACATAGTAATTTAAGGCCATATCTTGGTAATTTGCTTCACTGAAGAAGTTGCGCGGCATGTGGCAGGGTGCTGAGGTCACACATCACGTCGGTTTAATGACGATCATGTTATCATGGGGGACGGAGGGCAACCCAAAGTGAATTATCAGCACTTAAAGGTGCCTCAGTGTGAGTGAGCCTGCCTCTGAAGAGGTGAGGCTACTACCGCCATCATTTGCTGGACATGTAGTCTACTTTGTGCCAATTTGTCTGAGCTCGGGCAATCAGAAGTGACTCCAGGGTGAGACCAGTAGTAATCGCAGACTGCCAGCTCATACCTGGAGTGTGGCCATGTATTCAGCTCTTAGTAAGGACCCGCGGTATAGTGGAAAACATTATAGCTTGTGTTTAAATGCTAAAACTGCCAAACGGTTTGTTTTTCCTGACGTGAATGTGCAGCAACGTTTAACTCTAACATGAAAAGTAAATGCAAACACCCCACAAAGACAGGAATACGTCGTGTTTGTGTATGTATGCATGCATGTCCTCTTCTGTCCGACCGCCCCGAATCAGTTGGATTCCCGTCGAATGAGATTTTAATCACCTTCTGCTATCGCCACGACAACCAGCCAGCAAGGCCAGCCCCCGCGCCTCTATATTTATGATAATGTTTTTTGTCTTTCTCTCTCCCTCTCTCCCTCTCTCCCTCGCTCTCGCTCTCTCTTTTTTCCTTTTTATTGAAATCAGTGTTGACGGAGTGGAGTAATCCTGATTAGCGGTGAGGCTGTGGCCAGTGGAGGGTGAAAGGCATCAGTGCAGTGTTAGTTCACCGGGACCGGGGCGAAATTGAAAAAGGGGGGAAGAGAAGCCGAACGCCGGTGAATTCTCTCCTCCAGATAGGCACGCGCAGATCACAGGCCTGCCAGAGCAATTCCCATTCACCAGACACTGCCTCATATTAGCTAGAGTACACACACAGAAATGGGGTCTGTATTGTCTTGTCCTGTGGCAGTGCGGTGCATACATCAGATGGATGTGTGTGAATGTCCAGATTTGTGCTTGGCTTAAATCCACACGTGACTGTTAACCCCTTGAACCCTCAATGATGCCTTATTATGTGGTTATTACTACCTTATTACATAGTAACTAGTATTAATGAATCAGAAAGCATTTTAAATGATGTGTTGGCTTCTGGAAATGAATGAGTTGGGTAGTTATGGGCACGAGGAGTTGACATGTACTGTATTATGTTTTTCCACAATGATATAATTACATTGTTATGAATTGCCCTTCCACATTCAATTGACATTCTGTCTTGATAAGTTCAAAGCTGCTCTTCAGACTTACCCATTGGTTTGTTGATGTCACCAAATGATAAACATGGCAAAACTGGCTTAATCTCATTCCTCAAAACTACACAAAAAAGGGCTTTTAATCAAATCCAAGCCACTACAATATTATTTTTCAGCTAGAAGCACAATTATGATACAAAGTTTAGAATCTGCACTTGATTGTCTTAGTAATACTGATGATTCCCCAGGATTTAAAGGTTTAAGAGGTTAAGTTCTAGATGCTTACATGTCATCAAAAGTCCCGTGCTGAAGATAGACAGGCTTCAGCCACTCAACATCTGACTATAGACCAGAGGCTGAAGGTCTTCGGGTTTCTGTCTCCATACAAAAGGGGTGACGGGATCCACCCCAGAACTGTGCTTGAGCCTTGCATCACAGGGAGACAGAAGGAAGGGGGGTGGAGGAAGAGAGGGGCGGCTGGACAATCTATCATTAGTGACCGAAAAAGACAGGGTGGCGACTGGTGTAGAGCTAAAGGAGGGCCACCCCCACCACACAGGAGGAGCAGACACTGACACTGAATACAAACCTGCCCCCTCACACTAGGGAAGAGCTGCTACAACTGTTCAGGAGTCATTGTTTGATGTAATAGGTGTTTCAGTGTTTGTCATTCTTTGCTCTCGGAGAACAGGCAATATGGAAGAGGAACACTTATCCAGATTCCTCCTTTGGAGGGCGTTTAAGGATGCGGGCAGGTTTAAATCCTCGTTGACAGACATGCTGAAGATAAAGACAAGCTTATCCTCAACGACGTAACAAGCTTTGTATCTCTGAAACGTTTTCATGTAAGTTTACAATTCTGGAGCTTTCCTATCGGTCCGGTGTAGGACAGCTGGAGTTTTTAAATGGAAGAATGGATACGGTAGATTTTGATAAGAGGCTGCAACAAAGAATAAAGTGTCTAATATGACTATTTCCAGTCTTGTGTTTGTCTGATGCGAGGCATGATCATATTGGAGGGCTTTTGTATGAGAGCAAACTTGTGTAACTGTCCAATGAACAGTTACCTTGCAGTCTCGCTCATTATATGAAAACAGGCAATGTGAAGTGGTGCACTCATCCGAATTCCTTGAATGCTTCCTTTTCCTTTCCTAGAATACGTCTGGAAATGTGAATGTGAGGATGCAGCCAAAGTCTTGTAGAATGCCATTTGATTCCTTGCAGTACACGATCACTGAAACCCTGTTGTTGTATTCCATGCTACAGTCTAATGGTGAAGATATAAAAAAGAGTAGAAAGTGTGCATGTTGGGGAGGGGTAGCGGGGTTTTCTGGAGGAAGTGGGGGGGCAGTTGAGCTCGTCATGTTTGTTTTGGTTGAACAGGCCAGGCGCTTTCATATTGATCTCATCTTTAATGATGCATTTTATTAAACATGATCGCTCTTATAAAATACGGGTGACATTTGTCTCGGCTCCGCTCAAGAACGTTCGCCAACGCTCTGACGTCCCTATTAGAGAGCCGTATAAACAGTCTCTGGCATGCAAATTAAAAACCGCCCGGCGCCCACCAGAACAGACACCCCCCCTCACCACACACACACACACACCCCTCCTCTTCTCTGACTGTTCCTACTTCCATTCACGTTAAATTACTTTTATTTGTAGCGGCAACATCTTGACTGACACCTGCAGCACTCATAAATGTTAATGACAGCGTTTTGTTGTCTTTATATTGTTTTCTCCCGCACGCTTGTTAGCGTGAAGAGTCAGCGGCTTCTAAGACTCAATCCTAACAAGTTCCTTCTAATCAGCCGCCGGATCCGTCTCTGTCAGCCCGGGCGGAACGACAGAAAGAAAGAAAGAAAAAATGCTAGCATCTAACCTCCCAAATACGTTGTACCTGAAGACTATCCGCGAAGCATAGTGCTTTAAAGACTGGCCTGTCAATTTGTGAATCAACAATGCTCCCTCTTGCTCAGCCATCGCGCATTGTTTTCCTTTTTTTTATTCTTCTCTCATTCCTTGAGCAGAAGAAGAAGAGGAGGGAGGGGAGGGAAAGGAAGGGAAGGGAGAGGAAGGGAAGGGAAGGGAGGTGGGAAAACAACATCAACAAAAACCAAACCGAAAAAGAAAAACAAACAAACAAAAACAAACAATCCAAAGCTGGCGTTTTGTAGTTTGAAGGAAGTAAACTTCATCAGGCCGACTCTGATGCCTGTTTCAGATGTCACTCAGAGCAGCTCTCTCATGATGAAAATGCTGCGTTCTGAATTCTTCCTTTTAGGGCTCCTGGGGATAAGACTTGATAAAAAAGAAAACAACTTCACCCCGCTCCGCTGGATGAGAGAAAGAGAGAGAGAGAGGAAGAGAGAGAGAGAGAGAGAGAGAGAGAGTTTCAAAATGTACAATTTATTCAAATATTGATATTTCTGCTTGTCAGCAGAGGTGCCTTGGAATTTCCACGCGGAGCTGGATGTCAGAGGAGAAGGCAGGGAAAAGTGTCAGATAATTCATAAGCGCAGTTCAGTGCCGGGGAATCAGCTGGGAGCGCAGTGGGGGAAATGTGTTATTGTTGATGCAGAACAGGGGCAATACAGCAGGAAAAAAATACAAAAAAATAGCACGCGCTTCTCCATCATGTCAGGCAAATGTTCAATTTGGGCCTGTCGTTTTTATTCCCCTTTCTCTTTCCTCTGCTTGTTTATTTATTTAGTTATTTATTTATTTCCATACCCTCTGAGTGTGTGTGTGTATGTGTGAAGAGCCTCGGCCAGGCTCTGCGATACATGTGGAAGTGTTGGGACTTTGGGCCTGGGGTATTCTTTCACGTCTGTCAACGTACGGTTGTTTGTTTTTTTTTCCCTTAGTTTCTTTCTTTCTTTCGTTTTCCCTTTTTTTTACCCTCAGAGACCCGTTTTCCCATCTTGCTGTGGCCAATGAGAGCACAGCTGCTCTACGAGTTCGAGCCATCAGCACTAACTCCTACATGTGGCTTACATTAGTAACCCTGATATACCCGCACACACATACATACAGTGGGGTCCAATAGACTAAGACCACATTGAAAATCTGGCACTCATTCCATTGAAACCTGGAAATAAACAGAGTTTTAAATGTTAGATGAGTTAAATGAGAGCAAACGTTGCGGTGAGAAAAATGAAGGAAGCTCACAAGCACATTTGTAACCATGTTAAATTGGTGGCTTCCCATCGAAGCATGAGTTCAGATTATCTGATCTACACATCAGACTTGTGAACATACCAAATACTGAGATTGAAATTTGCGATGAAATTGGGCAGTGCTGGGTTGAGTGTTTGGGGTAAAACGGGGGCAGAGCCCTCCTAAGCCATACACACACACACACACACACACACACACACACACACACGTATACCAGAAAGAGGAAATGCCAGCAAAATAAATCATTCCACATCCGGTGAAAAGCTCAGCTCAGCTTGGCACCAGTGTGCATACTTCTGGGGGGAGTTTCAGTGTGTGTGTAAAAAATAAAAGAAACAGTTTAGACTCCGTAGGGTCCAAACGTCTCAGAGCACTGATGAAAACGTGTCTACAATGCATTCTTTCGGAATGTGATACAAATTCTCATTATAAGATTTTCAATACAAATCATTGCTGGCCAAAGAAAAACATGTATCTCTATTTTTGTCAGGGTTTTTTTTATGCATCGATTGAACCCGGTGATTGACCTTTATATCATTGGAAAATTTCAGAATGAATGGGCCTGTAGAAGCGCTCCAAGATCACTTGGAATAAAACCCTTTTTAAGTGAATGTGCATGCAAACCCTTTTTGGCTTCTCCAGCACAGTTACCATTTTTGAGACACATGTTTTACTTCGGAGAGCAACCAAATTATTATCAGTATTTTGTACTTCCTTGTTTCCTTTAATGACAGTGTGCAGTTTTCAAAAGTCTCTGGTGAGTAGATCAGATCCACCCGAGACATGTCTGATTATGTGCTTCAAAGTAAATAATGGGATTGAAAATCATATTTTTTGTACCTTGTATCTATAGATAGACAGGCATAGATAGATATATAGTTAGATAGACTGACTGACTGACAGACAGATAGATACATACATAGATAGATTTCTTAATTCGGGGCTAAACCGAACAGCTTGATGCAATAAGACTAAAAGATGCCTCCACTAAGATTACTTTCCAAAGTTTTGCTCTTCTGACGTAAGAACTGATCATTTCATGTAATTTACTCGTGGCGTGCGGCCCTCGGAGAGCTTTTCCGAGAGCCAAACACGTTTTTCTATCAGAAACACAAGAGCTATTTCCTCCCCACTCTCACTGACAGCAACATTCGACGATGATGAATGGGAAAAACAATGGTGGGGTCCTAAAACTAAATTGATATAAAGACGTATCTCTTGTCACCATATGATCTCATAGTTCACGAGGCTGTTGACAAGAGGCATTTTGGCACAGCTTGCAAGCCATCTGGGGAGCGCTGATAGAAAGTGCTGGGACTATTTCACAGCAGTGAATCAGTGCGTTTAAATAGGTGGCTAAGCGAACAGTGCGGGGGAATTAGACAGACGATGCTGATCCACAGAGATCAAACCAGAAGATGAATAAATAACTGAATAAATGAGTGAATTATCTATATATCTATCTATCTATCTATCTGTCTATCTATGTGTGTGTATAGAAATCATAGCCAGCAAAGGTCTGCTCAGCTGGTGATGTGCAAGTATCACCAGACGGCTACTTTTTCAACTCAGTAGAAACATGTATTTGGAGAGGCGAGGAGATTTGTGTTACTGTTTCTGTATTTGGCTGAGGACAATAATGTAGTGTCCATTATCTGGCTGTGGCCATCTCAGGACCAACGAGAGAGAAGTGTGGAGAGAAAGAGAGAGAAATAAATAAATAAAATAAAATAAATAAATATATAAACTGTGTTGGAGAGCAATGCACTGGCAGCTTCTCTAATCCTGTTTCCTAGGCATTCTCTCTCTCTCTCTCTCTCTCTCTCTCT
>CM067491.1:1768128-1778880 GCA_034552555.1 Semaprochilodus insignis | reverse complement strand
GGAGGGGAGGGGGGGGGGGGGGGGGGGGGGGGGGAGGTTGGGGTTTTGGGGGGGGGGGCAAGTCTTCAGGATCTGTGCATGCGGCTGGTCTGGTAGGAAATAGCTGGTTGCGTGTGTAATAGATCTAGCTTTTAAAGAGGTGGGTGGGAGGAGGATAAGGGCTTGCTAGTTGATACCATTGACATATGTCCATGTCTCAGTGACCGAGGCTGAAAACAATGAGAGCCTCCTCAATCTCGGTCTCAGTCATCGCCCAGCGCTGAGTCTGAGATTCACTCTGAATGACGCTTCACATGCCTCTGTGTCCCGAGTGTGAGTTTACAGCGGCGGAGCCTGAAACAATATACCCAACAAACAGCAAAGAAAGAGCTCAACATGTCTCTCTTCATCCACCTTTAGTTTCTGCTTTCAGTTCCCTGACAACTTCAGGGAAATGTAGAGAGAGAGAGAGAGAGAATAGAGAAAAAGATGGAAATTGAAAAAGAGTGAGAGAAAGCAGAAGAAGAAGATAGAAAATGAGATAGTAAGAGAGGGGTGAGGGAGAGAGAGAGAGAAAGAAAGAGAATGGAAAGGAGAAGCAATAGAGCAAAAAGAGACAGACAGAAAAGAGAGAGCATGCGAGGTTGTGTATGTGCGAGAGAGAGGGAGAAAGAGAGAGATAGAGAGAGACAGACAGACAGACAGACAAACAGACAGAAAGAGAGGAGGAGAATGCAAGAGACCAGACAGGAAGAGACAGAGCAAGAGAAGTAGTGGAAGAGAGAGAAAGAGAGGAAGAGAATGGATGATAGCAGAAAGAGGCAGACGGAAAGAGGAAGAGAGCAAGAGAAGTAGGGAAAGTGAGAGAAAAACAGAAAGAGAGAATGAGAAAGAAAGAAAGAAAGAAAGAAAGAAAGAAAGAAAGAAAGAGAAAGAGACAGAATGGTAGAGGTGAGCAGGAGATGTTGAGAGAAAGAGAGAGAGTAAGAGAGAGAGGTAGTGAGAGAGAGAGGTAGTGAGAGAGTACAGAAGAGAAACTGAGGGAGAGAGAGTGGTTTGGAGAGAAAGCAAGAGAGGTAGAGAGAGAAAGAAAGAGAGCTACAGAGATGTACTGAGAGCTAGAGAGAGAGACAGAGGTACTCTGAGACAGAGGCACTGAGAGCGAGAGAGATAGAGGGAGAGAGAGAAAGAGAGAGAGACCTGTTTTTGTTATTTCACCGGTTGACACGGCACTTTCCAATACAGATTCTCTTTCTGTCTTCATTCATTCCTCCTGCTCGTGGCAGGCGGCGAGCGATGCTCTCTGAGTGTGTGAGATATAAAAAGCCGCCACAACAAGGCAGGAACAGCACCTGTAGTCATTTGTAAGGTTAAGAAGATATTTCTATATCGTTTGAAACGTGGATCAGTGGGACGGAACAGCTCTCTTTTTTCTTCCTCTGTTTTTTCCCTCCCTCCTTGCCTTTACCCAGGTGTCGTGAGGTGGACAGGAGCTCAGTAGAAGCCCCTAGAGGAGCGTGTGTATGTGTGTGCGCTCGGGGGAGGCGGTCCCCTCTGGAGGAAGCCTCAGTTCCCTGTTGTTAGTGTTTATTCTCATGCAGGCGCGTCTGACACACACAAAGCTGTTGAACAAACAGGCATTAGGCCGTCAATAGTGTTTCTGTCTGCTAATTGTGCGGGTGAAGTGAACTGCTTCTCTTTGTACACAGCAGTTTAAGGCGGCCATGATGGCTCGATTAAACACGATCAATCGATTTCAAACAAATCAGAGAATCAAATTTACCTCCTTGATGAGTCGGCGGTGATTACACGACAGTCGTTTAAGTCCAATCGCTCTGTCTGAAAATGCCCAGTTCTATGGATGGTTTATGATTGTTCACTTAATGGGCTGATTAATTGATGAATCATCAAAACAATAACCGAAAGATGATCACTAATACATTGTCACAGTCTAAAGGGTTCTTCAGTAATGGCAATTGTTCTATTTAGAACCATGAGTTCTATATTGAGCCATTTAATACTTGTTTGCTTGATGAAATGGCTGTTCAGATCAATGGAGAATGTGTTGTTGGATGTGTTGGTTCTGTATATACCCTACTTGGTTCCATATAGCATGAAAAAGGTTCTTCTGTTATTACAAACCTGACACTGTAACAAGAGCAGAACACTTGTTGATACCGTCTAGAACACAATTTTCAAAAGAGCTCAATGTAGAACTGTATACCACATATCTTTCATTGATCTAAAGAACCAGTTCACCATGCAATGGACCATATAAGAATGCAAATGGTTCTTTGAGTGGTCAGGGTTCTTTTTGGATTAATTGTCTAAAGAATACTTGGAGAACCATCTATTTATCTTTTGGGCAAAGCATCCATTTTGCTTTCAATGTACATTATTTCAAAGAGGTTTTATCCCAAACAATTTGTGATCACTTCTGTTAGTCCATGTTCAGTGAGATTTTAACTGGCTCTATATACAGTGATGGTATCGCATTGCAGATCATTGTTGTCAGGTTATGTTTTGTTCATAAGCTGTTCTTTACATAGTGTTGGAATATCGTGATGACTTGACCAATAGAAATGGTCCAAAATGGCTTAAAATAAAATCTTGTTAGCTTACGTTGCAAGTTTTTCAGGGTTTTTAGGGTTGTTAAGGTTATTCCTTTGGATCTTTGGTTCCCAATGGTGTCAATATACTGATAGCCCTAAAGTACTCACAGTAGAAGACATGTAAACACCCTGGACACCCTAGCATGTTGGGAGCTAGCATAGCATCCTCTGTTGAGGCTAAGGCAGAAAGGCTGAGAGACAGTCCGGTTCAAAGCTGCGTGTTAGGATTCTGATCAGAGGCGCTGGCCTTGCTAACTGCAGCCTTATTAAATATACATGGCTCAGGGTCACAGGCAGAGGCCGCGGGTTCATGCACACAATGCACTGTTAGCTCCGTTTGCAGAAAGAGGAGAGGGACTGGAACAACTGACCGAGCCTTCCCGAGCATCTTTATCACACCTCACACTAAACCCGGAGGAGACTACACACACAGAGACTGATTACTATAGTGATATAATTGCGATGCGTCAGGAAAGGAAAACACACTGGGGTTAAGTGGTGGTATATATTCTATAGATCTCACCATCTCATATGTAAACACTTCACGGCTATTCATAGTGTATAAACAAACAAACGGAAAAATATAGGCACTTTACAGGAGGAAATCTTGTTGGTTTTGTTGTTGTTGTTTTTGTTGTTGTTGTGTCGAATGGTGTTAATGGAATTACAGAACTCAAGAGAGGCTGTGAGGTAGTTATAATTTTTTGCCCTCTTGAGAATACGACTTAATTGTCCTGTGATCACAAGATGATAAAAGATGTTTTCTCAAGATCATTCTCAAGATAAGGAAAGTGCTTTTTTGAGATCACATCTTATTTTTTGGGATCTTAAGATATCAAAAAACTTATTTTCTTGAGATCACAATTTATATTTCTTGTGACCTCAAGATGAAAAACGAAAATATCATGACTTAATTGTCTTGTGATTGCACATAACAATAATTGTTTTCTTGAGATCACAACTTATTTTTCTTGAGCTCTCGAGGTAATGACAACTGTTTTTTTTTTTCATTTTCACAACTTAAAAAAACAACTAAAAAACAACTAAATAAATAAATAAATACATAAAGATGTATGTGTTTTTGCTCTGGAAGTGACATTATAGAGAGGGACATTTCCGTATAGACGGGCACTGAAATGCCTTATACTGTGCTTATAAGCACTAACAAATAGCCTTGAGCATTACAAGTGTTTTAGGAAATGTTAGCTAATTACTGTTTGATAATGTACTAATAAGCAGCCACTCAGTCCTCATAATAATGGACACCTAAAACATTATATTGTATAATACACAAAAAAGTACCACTGGAAATTGCTTAATTCACACTAGTTATTTCTTAGTAATGTCATAATTACCAGCCAGTTTATTTCCAACTACTTGCTTATTAACAGTTAATAAGCACATTATAAAGGAGTTATAAGCAGTATGGGTTTAATTCCAATATGCCATATTTCTGTTAGTATTTTTGCAGTGAAGCTCGTCATTTATAAATGGCATCAAATGCAATATCTGAACAATGAGACCCTCCTTCAGAAATGAAAGTGTGCATTTCCACCCCTGCCCGTCATTATTCATGCATGTGCGTGTGTGCGCATGTGCTCGTGTGTGTTAGAGCAGGTGACCAGTAATACAGATTAATTAAGAGCAGTTGCGTCGGACTGGTCAGATTAACATATCACTGTAAGCAGGTCTCTCTTGTGTCTGTGGCTAAGCCTGATGTGTCTCTCTAATGAAGTGCAGGCCAGGCCTATCAATTAACCTGACAAAAGCCCCTTCACCAGCACAGACCCACCTCTTAACAGTAGCTTCCACTGCCACTGGAGCCATTACCCTGTCACTCTCTCTCTCTCTCTCTCTTCCTGTCTCTCTCTTTTCCTCACACACACACACACATGCTCTTCTCAAATTGGGTCTTTCGTCGTGTACTGTGTAAGGCAGAGATTTGTGTTAACTGTAATCCAATAAAGCCGTGGTGCGGCATGCAGCAAGGGTCCGCCGAGAACCCATCCAAAGGGGCTGGAGCTGTACCTAATGGCCATTTAGGGCCAAACTAGCTGTGAAGTGTTAAATATTTACATGTAAAATGCCAATAGTAATTGTCCACTTTGTCTGAGGTTGCCTTGGGACAGAAAAAAAGAGAGCTCCGGCAGTTTTCCAGCACAAGTGATGAACATCGGGCTGGAACAGTGCTCTTTCAGCGTAACGACACACAGACACGCACACACTAAACACACACAATGCAGCGCGTACATAGACTGTACTGTAACAAAAGTCTAAAGGACATACGCACGTTATTTACATGCGTTTATGTTGGTAATAACAGCAGAGTAGGTTCAAACCAAATGCATAAATAGATGCAGCAGAAAGTAACAAAAGCATCATATTTCCACCATATGGTTCACTTCTGGCCAACACCTCCAGCCATTACATAGATGTGTAAAATGCCAACATCAGCACACTTATATAATGCACTGATTAGCCAAAAGCAGGTACTGGATGATTAACTACCCTCTCAAAAGTGAGTGTCCTTTAGTTCTTCTTCAGAGCAGGCAATGGTTCTGTACAGAACTATGGACACTCAAGGAACCATTTAATTGCATATATGCTTTTAATGAGACAAATGGAAACCTTAAAAAGAAGTGGCTGCATATTGTATTATTTGTACACTCTTAGCACTCTTATATAGTCCTAAAAATGGGAAGTTATTGTTATCCATCATTATTAAACACTTACAAATATATAGAAAAGGAACCATAAAGAACCCTTGGAACACCATATAGAAGGGAATTTGAGTCAAAGTACCCTTTTCAAGTATTATGGGACCCATTTTTGCTAGGAGTGTACAAATAATACTGCATGTATCTCCAAAATGATCATTTCCCAAAGAGAAGGAAAAACATACAGTGTTTTTAATGTAAGTCAATGGAACCAGACTGCTTTTCCAAGTGGTCATGGGTTTTTCCATTCATCCTGAAACGTACACAAATGTAATATATTTCTAATTATATATCTATATCTATATCTGTGTCTATCACTACTGTTGGAGCACAACCTCAATTTTTGCCCTTTTCTGTTTCATGACATAATTTGATTGATTGATAGCTGTGTAGACAGACGGACGCGTACATGCATGTACATGCCACTTACTTAGATATATGTAGGCATGCTAGGCCCTTGTTATCACCCCTGTTTTATTTATTTATTTCTTCTTTTTGGTGAATGATTGTGGGGCCCGGCTGCAGCTAATGTGGCTTTAACTCCATGTGGCCTGTCTATTAAGGGCTGACGGGAAGGCCCTGGCAAATAATAAAGAAATATTTATGTCCCTCTTAGCCATGCTAACAAGGCAACATATCAAACCACAGCTCGGCGGGGTCCCCGCCATACCTCTATAAACTCCTGAGGAGTCCACACACACTCACACACACATACACACAGGGCAGTCCCTGTCCTCTTCTTTCTTGTTTGCCAAATGAGATTGGTCATACATTCAGCCGTCTCATATATATTTGATGGCTGGTATTTGCCTCTGCCAGGAAAGTGCACTTTACATGTGGCAACATGCGATTACCTGAGAGCCTTATCGCCAAGGAAGAGAGGAAAAAAAAAATCAATAGCAATTTATAATTCACTGTGGCTTGCCTATCTGTTTTTATAGCACTCTGGCCTGCGCCATTAATGTTTCAGAGTGTTTGACTGGAACCAAAAGATTTTGAACGTGTTTTTTCCCCTTCTCTCTCTCTCTCGCTCTCTTGCTCTTATTTATTCTGCATTAATAATTAAGTAAACCGTAATTGGTCATGTTCTGAAGCACCTACATGATAAAGTGAATCTCGCATTATGAAGAGAAATGGTATTACTTATTAATACCAGTCCTTGCGGTCATTAAGAAATAGAAGCCTAAAAAATGAAGACTTTGCCAAATAAGCAAACTGTTTGCGTTCAGCGATTCCAAATGATTCTCTCATATCAGCCACAATCTAATGAATGGCCAAAGGCAGCGCTCATTGACCACAGAACTGGCCTTTTTGACTGGTGCTTAAGTTGGTCCATTTAGTCATAGTGATTGACAGATAGAAAATTGTGCTTTCAAATTAGCCCCCCCCCACACAATACACTACAACGTCAACCCACTACAATGGTCCACATGCCAACACCCACTCTCAGAGAGTCAGGGAGGAAGGGCGAGAGAGAGGGAGAGAGGTGGTGTACGTTCACTTGGCCTGCGTGAGTGAGCGCGAGAGGGAGAGAGACAATCGTGTGTTTGAGAAGTCTGAAGGAAAATCAATCATGTCATAAGTGAAGGAGTATGGGTAAATTTGAACTCTGACAACTTTCATCATCTTGGCATGGAGTGTCGGCCGCGCTGCCGTTTCCTCGGCTAGCCTCCCCGCTGAGCGCCTCTCCTTTCTGCCGGAAGAGAAAATGAGCGGGGCAGTTTCTTTTGCTTTTCGTTTCTTTTTTTCTTTTTTTCCTCCTCCTCCTCCTCCTCTCTCCGTCTATTAAGAGGCTGGATAGTCATGCTGGATCCTTTTCCTTTCTTTCTGTCTTTTTTACTTTACTGCCTTCTGTGTAACCCCTCCTTTTTGAAGCACATCTGTCAAGAGCTTGGACAGTTATGTAGTCTCTCTCTCTCTCTCTCTCTCTCTCTCTTTTCAGCTCTCCCTTGCTATCTCTTTCTCTATTTGTCTCTCTCCTCATTCACTCTAAGTGTCTCTCTTTCTCTCTTTATCTCCCTCTCATTTTCATTCTCTCTTGTTTTCACTTTGTTTTCAAGCTGTTTCTCTCTGTCTCTCTCTTTCCCCGTCTCACTTTCAGTGTCTCACTATCTTCTGTTTCTCTCTTTCTCTCTTGTTATTTCTCTTTCTCTTTCTCTCTCTCACTAGCTCTTTCTCTATTAGTCTCTTTTGCTGTCTATCTCTCTCTTTCTCTGTCTCCCCTCAGTCTTACACTCTTCTATTTCTTCTTTTCTTGTATTCTCTCTTTCCTCTCAGTCTTTTTGTCTCCTACTAGCTCTTCTCTTTGTCTATCTATCTATCTATCTATCTATCTATCTATCTATCTATCTATCTATCGTGACCCTGCCAGTGCCCAAGTGGTCATTATCACCACTGTACCCACCATAAGCAGATTAAAGATCATGAAAGTCAACTGAGCTCCACATTTGTTGAACTGGTGCACTAGTGTTTCACTCTGTGTACTGTAGTACACTGCCACCATCCCTCCAACTTCTGCAAATCCATTCCAGTTTCGATCAATACTGCAAGCACGTGGCGTATTCTTAGCAAAGGCTTAGCTTTCGCGAGGCCTGCGCAGTGATCTATGGCGGACGTGTTGGAGATCGTATAGTAAACAACTGTGAGCCGTGACCCAGATAGATGCTAATCTGCGCTAATGTAGCTGTTCTGCGGGTTAATGTGGCCGTGAGCGAGAGACGCTCCATACCTTTCAGCTGACGGAGGGAAAAATAAAGGGGCTTTGGCTGGGTTTTACCTCCACTCTCTGTTCTTTAACAAGAAAATTAGTGTGCAAAGGAGATCTGTCATGATAAAGAATGATCTGACTCGGACTCGTTCTCTCCCTCTCCCTCTCTCTACTTCTCCGCTCAGCTGCTCCCAGTGGGAACCGTCTTTAAGCATTATAAGGGCAAATTTATTGTCCCAGTTTGATTTCTGCCACAGATTTGCATGAATTCCAACCAGCAACGGAGGATCATTTATAAAGGTGCTGGGTGGCAGGCACAGTAAAGTTCAATGGCCATAGAGACGCAGCATTCTGGGACACTAAAAGCCAAGCATATATCTATATACCTATAGTTCCCTGCCATAACCTTCTCACTGCCTGGAAAGGAAGATCTATTCCAAGCATAACAGAGAAGTAGTGGCCTGTAGCCTTTTAGCCATGTTCCGTATGGAACTGCTCTAGCAAACGTTCTAGCTGTCGGTCATTCCTCGCTCATCCTCCTGGAAAATCACAATACAGCAAATGTTGCATAGTGTTGAAGCTGGCAAGAAGCATTCCAAACATCGAGTTCTTACATATGTCTGTTAGCCCTTCTCCACCAGCGTGGAATGGGTTCTGTTCCAGTTCGGAACCCAAAATGTATAACTGGAGCCAAAGAATAGTAGGTTCTTCAGCATGGACTGTGACGACATCCATGGGTATGTCAGTTTTTGAGGAAAGAGAAGGCAACAGTGACGACCCCAGTGGTCTGCTGAACAACCTCTGCTATGTCTTCTTAGCTACAGTAGTTGATTTGTGCTGAACTGTGGTAACAGCACATGCGCACTCAGGCAATCTGTACGCTCCGCCATCTTGTTTGTACCGTTTACTACCATCGTATAACACCCCTTGTTGATGTTCATGATGTATCCTTTGATACATCCGTTCCTTGGTTCCAATAAAAGCTGATACGAACACAGACAGGTTTCCTGGATAGCACCAAGGTTCTACAAACCCTGAACAAAACCAGTTCGAGAACCAGGGTTCATTTGATCAAAAAGGGCCATGTCGAGATAATTTTGGTTCTCTTTGATCTCTTTTGGATGACTTTGATTGAGTTTGAGACACGTACACCATTTTGTTTGTTTGTTTGTATTATTTTGCTTTCAAGGGCTGGTTATGACCTCATTTCTCTCTTTCTCTCTCTCTCTCTCTTTCTCTCTTTCTTTTTCTCTGTCTCCCTCAGCCTCTCTCTCTCTCTCTCTCTCTCTCTCTCTCTTTCACACCCACATACACTTTCTCATACACATACGCACGTCAGGGAAGGATGAGATCAATGCTAAAGCAAGCAAACAACGCTGGCTGTGAAAACATCATCCGCCACACACGCAGGGCAGGAAGTGAGTATGGAGGGGAACAGGAAGTCGGTATTGGAGGGCCAAACAAAGCCTCAAACCATTGCTTACCCACTTTAGCCCCACCGCTTATGGCTGGAGTGGCCTCGGCATGAGACCTCTGAGTTTTTTGATGAGCCTTACAAGAGCCAGTGCAGGCCACAGCTGTGAAAAAAACACAGCCTGGTTAGAATTCACTTCCTCCGTATGACTTTGTGGAAGGAGTACTCACTTCTTGGCTTACACGTTTGGACCAAATGCACATGCATGCTCGTGGACTAATTCTGGCACGGCCCCCCTCCCGTGCTGCTTTTGGTACAGATGTTCTGCTTTGTGCTTGCTCGTCAGTGAAAATTAGCACTTTTGTTCTGCTGTAACAAAAGATGCTTCTCTTTTTTTCACCCCAGCTCTTTAAATAAATTGCTTCCAGGGGCATGGGGAAAAAAAGCTTGACTTCCTGGCAAACAAGGAGCATATTTTGCATTTATTATGGAAAATAATTTTACAGGTAGAAGGTGAGGCAATTTGGGAATTTGTGTTTGCTACGAAGCGGGAAGGCAGGAGGGAAAAGGGAGGGAAAAAAAAGCTGCATATTAAACAGATTCCTGCTTTTTCCATCTGGCCCCACTGGCTGAGGAACCTGATCTGACCTGTCAATCAACAGCCCCCAGCTGTGAGGTGCAGCTATCACATGAAAACCCACCCCAACTCATTAAAAACAACCACCTCCGTAACACTCTTCTCTTCTCTTCTCTTCTCTTCTCTTCTCTTCTCTTCTCTTCTCTTCTCTTCTCTTCTCCTCTATTTTCCTCACTTCTCTTCTCCTCTCCTCTCCCCTTTCCGTTCCAGCCTTCACAGTGTTTTTTTTTTCATATTGGGAGCCGGTGACAGGATCACTTTAGCGATTTGCTGGATTTATCTGCTGTTAAAAGCACAGCCTAAGGCTAGTCTAATTGGTAGGAAGGCAAATTCCCCCCACCCATACCCCCCCCCACCCCACACACACACACACACACCCCATCCAGTCCTGCCGTCAGTCTCTGTTTTATTTACTGAGCCCTGCCAAAACCTATTTACACAATAATGAGGATAGATCACTGTGATGCCTCCAACACAAAGGCTCTCGCAGCATGCCATCCAGAGTGTACAATTATATCCCAATCTGAAATCAGTCTCTCTGCCTGATGCCACTGTGCAGAGAGAGAAACACACAAGGAAAGAGACTTTAAAGAGCGGACGGATACGGAGTCTTCAAAATACAGGTGCCCAAATCTCTTCTCTTCTCTTCTCTTCTCTTCTCTTCTCTTCTCTTCTCCTCTCTTCCC
>CM067491.1:1759487-1768051 GCA_034552555.1 Semaprochilodus insignis | reverse complement strand
CTTCTCTTCTCTTCTCTTCTCTTCTCTTCTCTTCTCTTCACTTCTCTCCACTTCTCTTCTCTTCTCTTTCCTCCCTTCTCTTTGGCGAGGTCTTTGTAGGTCACCTGTCTCTCCTTTCATAACGAGGCCTTTCTGACTGCGCTCGAGTTCGTAGGGGGTTTTATGAGTGTTTAGAAGTGAAGTCTTGTCAGGTTTGCTCTCGATCGATGCGGAGATGATTCACAGGATGGGAGGAAACAGGTTGTATTTTTCAAACTCAAATTAAAACCAGCCAAGTGCGTCTACTTCTCACTCTCTCCTGTGCTCTCTCTCTCTCCGTCAGTCAGTGTCTCTCGCCCCATCTCTCTCTTTCTCAGCTCAAGTCATTTCTCTGTTATTTGCAGCGTGTGGTTTTTATCCCTGACACTTCACAGAAAGACTGCTCACTCAGAACGGGGAGCGTCATTGAGGAGAGCCGTATTTCTCTGCTCGTTCCTCTAGCCTTTCTGTTCCTCTTTCTCTCTCTCTCTCTCTCTCTCTCTCTCTCCTGACATTGTGTAGCAGGCAGATGAGAAGACTCTATCTCTCTGGCGTCTCCAGAGACCGCCCTCATGATCATAATCTCAAGGTGAATATTGGCATTTATTTAGCCGGAGTCGGTATAAAGGAGCTGTTTAGAGCTTCCCCTCCGCTGCCGGGAAAAGTGTGCAGTCAGCACTCATCCCTTTTTTCATATAATCTTATTTTATTTCTCTTTTCTCAAAGTCACTGTGCATCCGTTCTCCCCCCCTCCAACCCTGTTCAAATTAATTTAACACTCCTCTTGAGGAATTCTGATCAAATTAAAGTTTTCCTTCATGGAGATGAGAACGGGAAGAGAGCGCGTGTGTCTCTTTCTCGCCGAAATCACGGCCCCCTATTTTTAGAGTCTCATAAGGGCCTCTTTGCGCAGCGTCTGTGGGAGAGAATTAATTGAAGTAATGACAGTCGTGGCTGAAGCATCAATCAAAAAGTAAGAAACGTGACAAACTTTGCCAGGAATAAGGGATGAGCTCCTTTTTTAAGGTGTGGGGTTTTCTTAGCTAATTTTTTTGCACTAAGGCCAATTCAGTACAATAGGGGGTGATACATATGCATGGCACCTTTCCTGCTACATCATCAACTACTTGCTTTAAAATAATCTTTTTTATGAGTGATACCACAGAAGAAACTCTTTTGACTCTCTAAGGAACCTTTAATGCATGGTTCCTGAAGGAATCATGCCTGCACATGAGTGTGAAGAACCTTAATAAAGTTGAACCTCGAAACAATTTAACGGTTTCAGACCATTGAAGTTTATATCTAGACAAACCACCAAAACCAGCAACCGTGAAAATAAATATGCCAGAACAGTTAAAAGAACACCTTTGGGTTGTTTTAATGGATGGTCTTCTTCGTGAAAGGGATGCGAGAGTGTGAAGAACCTTTAAATGGTTGTAGAAACCTCCATTGCCCAACTTTACAAGGTCCTGACATAACCAAACCATTTGTAAAGAACTTTACAATCACAAGTGTCTTTTCAAACATGCTTGTTCGGGGAACCAAAAGTGCCTCTTCGTGGCAACTCTTATTTTGGAGTGATGCCACAGAAGAACCTCTATTGATTCTCCAAGAAACCTTCAACAAATGGTTCTAAAATAAACAGTGCACTTGTAAAGAACTTCGAAGGGTTCTTCGCACTCGCAAATCTCTTTTCAATTATGGTTCTTGAGGGAACTAAATGTTCTTCTTTGTGGCAACTCTTATTTTTTGGAGTAATGCCACAGAAGAACCTCTTTTGATTCTTTAAGGGACCTCCAATGAATGTTTTTTAAAACCAATGCATTTGTAAAGAACTTTGAAGGGTTCTTCACGCTCACAAATCTCTTTTCAAACATGGTTCTTCAGGGAACCAAAAGTGCTTCTTTTGGTTTTTTGAAGAGTGAGAGTTGGAAATCATAGAAGGGAGACAATGAAGGAAGAGAGAGGAGATGAAGAAAGGAGAGAAAAGCAAGAGAGAAGAGGAGCAGAGAGGAGTCAGGAACGAGGGTGGGAGAACGGAGGGAACAGGGAGGGAGTGTGAGAGAGTGTGTGTGTGTGTGTCTCTGACACTGGGCTGATAAGCGCTCACGCTGCAGCCTCTGCTGTCCAGACGCAGTCACAATGACAGATGCTGAATAGGAGACAATGATGCACATGTTGCAGGCCGACACTGGAGCGGGCAGCCGTGCAGAAAATAACACACACACCCTCCGCCACCGCCAGCAGGCCCTTCAGCCAGCACGCACGCTCTCTAAGCCTTAGTCAAGACTCCAGAGCAAGGGAAGACTCACCTGCCATTCATCATGTCGCAGAACGCTCAGTATTGTGCATGATAATGGCTGTATAAGTTTCAAAGGCTTCTGCTGCTTCCAATGGATTGTTATGTGCAGTGCTGGCCGGTCGGGAGACGATTGTTGTACATCCAAGAAGAGAGGCCAGTGAGTGTTGGAGAATGAGTGGCTGAGCTTGAAGAAGAGAAGGAGAGGGAGTTGTAGAGAGAGAGAGAGAGAGGGAGGGAAGGAGAGAGAGAGAGAGAGAGAGAGAGAGAGAGAAAGCATGTTTGCGAGCCTGAGAGAGCTGTCAGTTTGAGCGATGAGAGGTGGAAGCGGTTGGGACCACTCTGGCAGATGTGCAAAAAGAGCAGGGAGCATATTGATCAATTAAGTATGCAAATTCCCCCCGGTGAGGAACAAGAGAGAGAGAGAGAGGGAGAGAGAGAGAGAGCGGGAAATAAAGTGAAAGAAGCATTAAGCTTTGCATTAATGACTTTCTGAAAGATAAATAAATAAACAAATAAATAAACAACGCACACGTTTACCCACCCTCCTTGTGTCTCGGTGTGTGTGGTTCCGCTAAAGTCAATCAGAGGAAATGTTAAATTGCTCTAATTGCGAAAGTCTACGACCAAAACAACAACAACAACCAAAAAAGAACGGAAGTGTAACCCACACGAACAAGCAACTGTCTTTGTTTCCAATGATCAGTCAAATGACTTTAGACTCTAAAACAGAGAGAGAGAGAGAAAGAGAGGGAAGGAAAGGAAGGAAGGAAGGCTCAACACAGTTCAAAGCAATGCTAAGACAAAGTCTCCAACCAATTCCAATTGCGATTGACTTTTCCTTTGCTTTCCAATCCTTTACTCCTTCTCCTGTCCGCTGTTATCCCCACCGTTGCTCACTTTTTCTCTCTTTTCGTCTCTAGTGTCTGAGTCTGAGTTTGTACCCAAGATCCATTCAAAGCTTGTCTGGACTCATTTTTGCTGGGTTTGCTTTCACACACATAGGAATTCCACCTTAACCGTGGATTGTGGATAGTGCAATTCCGTATCTAAATTTGCCACATGCAGGTTCCGCAAGATGATAGACAAGAGCTTCAGCCGTTTGGTGCTTTTTTATTATTCTCCTTTAATGCACTCACAAAGATTTTTTTTGTCCACAACAATCCTTTTCCTGCCATCATGAAACAGGAAAAGTGAAGTAACATGATCGGATAGCTTCCACATGCGTTCATTGTAACAGAATCCTAGACCACCGATTTCAAGAGGACCAGAGACTGGTTCTCTGGACCACTCCCAAGCTCAAAAACAGTTTTAGACTTGACCATACATTCTGAACTTGCAGAGCACGTGGTCCTGAGTCCAGAAAAAGACTCTAGTCCCAGTGTATATTTTGTAACAGGGATATTGGGGGCCATTCTGGGCTATACATGGATGGGGAAGTAGACTAGGGTGGGACCAATCTGTGTGTGAAATTTCTAAACCAATGAAGGCAGAGCTTCTAAGTCGGACAAACATCGAACATGTCCTTAGCTTACAGATGTAACCTAGGCTGAAAAGCGGCTGACAACTGGTTGAAAATTCCCCTCCTACAATTCCAAACAAGCATGAACATGAAACAGTTTGACCAATGGTGTTCTAGCAACATTCTAGAATAATAAGACATCGGAAACATAGTACATGTATCTTTGGCCAAACGAGCCAACAGTCATGCATTACAGTATATCCTCTGTGCTACAGGTTGTACTCAAACATTAAAGGACCATGGACTGTAGGAGTTTAAGGGTGGGACAGACCAGTAGGGTTTAGAGGGGCAGGCCCTTTTCGGGCCAGATTTTGCCTCAGCCCAGCACCAAACATTTAACGAGGGTGCCCCCAGACTTGTATGCTCCTTACAAGATCACATCTGGCAGTGCGAGACTAGGCTGGGTGCTAGCTCCATGCTATTTCCCTATGGTTTTGGTGCTGCGGTAGCTGCTGTGTGGTAGCGGTTTGCCATGGGGAATGTGGAATGGGTTCAGAATGTCACTGTGATAGTCTTTAGTGTCCACACACATACTCACACACACACACACCTCCCCAAGCGTCCAGCTCATTAAGAGTTCACTCCCTGGACTAATGAAATTATCCTCGTGTTCCCCTGTCCTCTGTGCTGTTGTCAGGACTTTGAAACAGGCTAGTTTAATTATGGACACCGTGCGTGAGCGCCTGAGTGTGTGTGTGCCTGTGTCTTCACGTTGGTCCTCTGGACCTCAGCCCAAACCTCAGAGAGCTGCCCTTTCCTGGAGATATGTTAAGACTGCCATTCATATGAAAATGGACTACAGCAATCATTCTCTCCCTCTCTCTCTCGCTTGAACCGGCTCCAACTGCAGCGTGTAGCATCCATGGCCATTATTTGATCTGTTTTCCTGCCCAGTGGCTCCGCGTCTTCTTCTTCCTCCGAAAAGGCCAGGGATGCGTCCTGACTTTTCCTCCGCCGCCGTCCATCTTCGAAACAACGTGGCTCAGCCCTATCTGTGCCACCCCCCCACCCCCCACCGCATGCATATCGCCCGCCGGCCATGCGCCACCCCGGCAGCACAATAAAGAGGAGCATAGCAAGAGGTCATTTTATATAAAACGGCCCAAAATATTCGGGCTTTGACATTTGGACCGTGTTTTTATATATATATATTTCTCTTCCCTCAGATTTCTGCATGGACAGATAGCATCACTAGTCTACTCCTCAATAATAAACAGCAGAATGTCAGCTGTCAGTCATGAGCCTTTTAGAAAAACAAGGAGGACGATCAGGCAAAAAAGGAAGAATGAGAGAGTAGGGGGGGTGAACAAAAGCTTCCCCACAGTCGCAAGCCAGTGTTTATGTGCAGAAAGAGGGAAGGGAATAAAGGAGTGGCGGAGTGAAGCGAGGGAATAATCTCTCACTCTCTCTCTCCCTCCCTGAGCAAGCGTATAGTCATACCCAGCTGAAATCCCAAAGGATTCAGGCAGGAAAACAGGAAGCTCTCCGTGAGTCCTTCCCCCTAAAGGAACCTTGTGTTTCTGGGAAAGCTCTCTCCCTCTCCCTCTTTCTTTCTCTCTCTTTCTTTCTCTCTCTTCTCTCTTTCTATGTTTCTCTCTTTCTATGCTCTCCATTTCTCTGTCTGGTTTTCCCTATAAATAGATGCCAGAAGGTAACAAACATATCCCAAATATTCCCCCATTCCTGTTTTTGGATTTTTTGTGATCACACACCTCAAGGGGTTCTCTAAAAGTTCTTTGGTACATGCAATGGATCTATACAAAAAGACATCGTGTAGAACCAGTTGAATAATCATAATGTCCATGATATAGAACCTAAAGTGAAAAGTTCTTCAAAGAACCTTAAAACAATGGTTCTATACAGCACCAAAGATGGTATCACTATACAAGGCCACAAGGGAACCACATTTTTGGAAGTAGAAGTATATATAACCCCTTTTATAATAATAATAATAATAGTAATAATAATAATAATAATAACAATAATAATAACATAGTTATATGTATGTAATAACTGCAGTATACATAAATTATATACATTTGCACTTCAGACATCTTGTTTCTTATTCTCTACTCCACTATTTGACCCCCCACCCCCGGGATGAGGTGGACCAAGCGAGTGAACAATGGCGGCCTTCTTTTGTCTCTCTCTCTCCCTCTCTCTTTCTCTCTCTCTCCATCTCTCGGTATCGTTTTTTCGAGCGGCGGCCGAGGTGCCTGGCAATTAGAGCGCCTCTAGCTTCTGCTTGCTGCTTGATTAGCCAGAGTGATGGAGGAGGCCATATGTGGCAGTGTCACAACTTGGCTCGGCACCCTTCCCTCCTCCTTCATCATCCTCCCCTCATCCCTCCTGCGATGTGCAGTAACCATGCCTTATGGTAACTATAACGCATGGACTGTTCCCGCTCTTGCTGTCAGTCCCGACTCTATTGCATCTAAACATATATACCAAAATACAGTCTATAGTAAGAGAACAGTCAGCTTTTTTATTTTGGTGTTTTGGTGTAATGGCACCAAATGGAGGTCTGTAAGCACAGAGGAGGGATGAGGGGCAGGAGAAGTGTCCAGAGTAATGGGCTGGGGGGTTCTGTGCCATGCATAGTGGCCATGCACCGAGGGAATCTATGGGACAAGTAGAAAGAGAATGGGTGGGTAAGGGAAGGGAGGGCCATGTAGATTTGGACCAGTCTGGGGAGACAGTTTAGGAGGGGTGTTAATAGAGTGAGTGAAAAAAGGAAGACAAGCATTGTTACCTTTCATTGGCAAATAACAAATGGAATTTAAACTCTTCCTCCCCACAATTAAGGTGAAATTCATGGTGTACATAGTTATAACCATCATAACTACGTACATTATGAATTTCATATTAGCTGAAATTTCTTCTGTATTGACTCCAAGGCTCCACATTTGTATAGTATATTTGCAGTAAAGGGATGTAACAATGCAGCATATATATATATATATATATTGTATATTTGTATTGTGTTAGCTTGTGGCTAGTGTGTTAGCTTGAGCTGATTTCCATCAAAGCGCATTCCATCATCTAAGGGTATAGGAAACTATCGATACTCTTGAGTATCATAATATTATGTTTTGTGATCCTGTATTGATTCTCAAAAACATTTTGAATGAATGGTTTACATACAAAATCTTAGCTAGAGAATTAACCCTTGACCACTACCTAGCAGTGCTGTAATCTGTCTTCAGCTATTAGACTCTTCCACCCCAACATAAACAAGTAGTGTAAGGGCGCACCGCTAACGTTAGCATTAGCAAACCTGTGCTATACTATGACAGTTACGTTTTGTTGAAGAAGAAAACGGGGGTTCTACAACGAGAAAGACAATGTGACTTGCTAGAACAGTTGAGGCCTACATTTAGTAACTCTTTCTAACATCATACACAACAAGCTTTTCATCATGTACATGTCGTGTTATGTGTCTCATACTGAGTGTGTTTGGCATGGCGAGTGATTCTGGCATGTGTGTGTGTGAATGTGTGTATGTGTGTGGTAGCTTGGCTGTAGTAGAAGGATGTGTGTTATTGTGCAGTGGGGGGGAATAAGTGAGTGGTGCTGAGCAGCTGAGCTCAGGGCGAACACAGCCACCTGACATCCACCAGGCTGATACACAACAGCCTTTTGGCAGCGATACGCACACACATGCACACATGCGCACACACACATAAACACACACATGCACATACACAAACCCATGCCCTAATTTTTCCTTCATTTAGATGGAGATTCAAAACCACATCACAAAGACTCTCTCTCTCACTCTCTCTCTCTTCCCTCTCTCTCTCTCGCTCTCTGTTTTTCCCTCCTTTCTCCCCCCTCCGACTTCATCTTAATCATCCTCGTAGCTTCTTGATCATGTCCTGTGTTTTTCCTGGACAAGTTTGAAATTGCATGCGTCAGGACTTTGCTAATTAAAGTCATACTTTCAAAAATGCCATAATAACTGTTAATTAGCTTGATGCTATTTTCAGCATAATTTGCTAATTAGTGGAAAACCTGTACAGCATTTCTTGCTAATTACAGCTCGGCTCCACACGCCGCATCTGTGACTGGCCTCCAAATGATGCCATTACCCAGTCCCGCATCACACATTCGCTCAAAAACACTTAATTACCTCCGCCGATATTGACAAACTCTGAAGTCAGCTGGAATTTTTTTGAACTAATATGTTTAGGAGAAATATTTGCGCGGTATATTTCCTACCACGGTCACTCAATATGCAAATGCCGATGGAAGGTGTTTGGGAAAACGAGGCTGGGAGGAATTATGCGGCAGACGAGCGCGGGATAAGGAGCCTTTATTAAACATGCATGGACGGGGAAGGTTGGTGTGTGTGTGCGTTTGTGTGTACACGTATGTCTAACTGTGCCTGCTGGTCTGTGTGGACGCATATTTGCCTATGCTGGCATTTTGTTGTCTTGCATGGCGTTTGGAGATGTTAACCGCTGCTCTCCAGCTATTGGCCGGCTTTCACACGTGCGGCACGGAGGAGACGGATGCACATGTGCACACACATAACGTAGTCGTGCGTTGAAGTCAGAGACCGCCCTGTATTTGTTTGGTTTTCCAGTCATTAGGTAGGAGTTATGTGCTTTCCTGGAGATGTTTCTGAAATGATTAGAAGAGGAAAATCAGAGGAAAACGAACAGGAGCTTCCACAGCTGGAATTCCAAAATGGCTTAGGATTATTATGCATTTCCAGTATGA
>CM067491.1:1682856-1754387 GCA_034552555.1 Semaprochilodus insignis | reverse complement strand
GGGGGGGGGGGGGGGGGGGGGGGGGGGGGGGGGGGGGCGAAAAGACAAATCTTTTTGGAGGCAGAAAAGCATGAAAGAGAATGCGTATTGTGTTTACTCGTGAGAAAATGCGCGGAGGCAGGTGAAAAATATCTGTCTGTACTTGTTCGGATTTAAGGCAGCGCAAATTTGCACCTTATTTCAATTTGGCTGCGCGAGCGAGCAAGTGCAAATAGCTTATTGGGGAGGGAGATTAATGCGAGGGAGCTGGAGAGGGCGCGGAAATCCGACAGGGCCGACTTGTACCATCATGTAAGCGTAATGACTATCACACTGAATCTGCTGCCAGAGCTCACACCAGCTTAACATGGTGGGTGGGGGGGGGGGACTTTGCCTCTCCCTTTTGCTCCCTCTCTCTCTCTCTCTCTCTCCCTCTCTCCTTCTCCCTGTCTCTCTCTCTTTCTCTCTCTCTCTCTGTGTGTGCATGTGCCTGAAAGCCTCGGCAGTAATACAGTCGTACACTGTGACTAAATTTTATAGTTCATGAAGCATATTAGCGTCTGACTGTATCTTCGCCCCCCTCATTCAAAAAGGCTATTTCAATTTTAGATGCACATTTTTCATGAAGATAAATATGCCACGCGTCATAATTTCCCCCCTGAAGTAAATATTACAGGAATATTAGGCTGGTACGGCATACGGGGGTCAGGCCAGAACAAGGAGGTGGGGGGAGGATGACAGTGACACTTTTTTCATTTGTATGGTAAGTGGCGGACCTTGTGGCCTATCAGGTAGCAAATTGAATGTTTAATCTGCGCGCATGCAGATGGGGCTCAGCCTGGGAGAGAGAGCGAGAGAAGAAGAAGAAGAGGAGAGAGAGAGGGAGACATGTCGTAGGGTAAATTGAGAGTTCCTCGGTGGTTAGAGGAATAGCTGACGCTTTTGCCTGCGCTGGAACCTCACCGGAGCTTTGTCAAAACACTGGAAAACACAGGAATGAAAAAAGCGGCAATTTATATTTACTACCAGATAACCAGCAAAGCGACCGCCCGCTAAATACCGTGTGAATGTATTCAGATAGGCCGGCTCAGTGGAACAGAAGAGGCTAAAAGTAGAATAGAGACTTCTCGGCTCCCAAAGGTGTCACCGTGGCCCTGTATCTCCGGCACGACGTCTATGGGGCTGTGTTATTTCATTTGCGATTGCTTTCGTATTCGCCTGATACAAGCTTGTCAGCGTTTGAGCCTTGCGCTATCAGGGCCTGGACGTGTGCATTAGCATGAAATATAAAGCCATATCATATGTTCGGTCCCCGAGGTCATTAGGCGGGGTACATCTTGAGAATTTCTGCGTTCAGCTGTGATGTTTTTTTGCTGAAACCGTCGTTTCTCAGAGTTCGCTTACTACCCACCAGGGATGAATACAGGAACATCCACATCAACAAATGCATCCTGTAAAAAATCAGCCGAATAATTGGCTTCTTTTTTGTCCTCGTCTCAATGTGAATCATTAGAAAAGAGCCTCAATTACAAGACCCCCCCATGCTTGTTAGTATTTTTATTTAACGGTAATGTGGCTTTTTCTCCTACGCTTGCAAACGCATGGGAGCAAACACACATCTTATTTCTCCTTCCCCCTTCACCTTCCTCTTGTCCCTCTGTCTGACCAGCCAGGTTCGGGGGAATCGCGTGTCAAACGAGGGCATGTTAATTTAGCCAAAGGTTCTGTTGTATATTAATTTAAGCCGCGATTCTCCGCCGGCAGGAGATGACACCGGCAGCATTTTGATTAAGGATTTTATACATGAAGAAATTTTCATTATCTTAGCTGCTCTGCGCCTGGCGCCGGATGGGTTGGGGATGGTGACCCGGCGCTGAGACGGAGCGAGAGGAGGGATAAATGCTCCTGTATTGAATCTCGCCCCTTGCTGGATCCCCACTTACAGCAGCAATTAATGGGGTCTCTCCCTCCGGGGACACACAAGCCCTGCTCGTGGTGGAAAACTGCCTTTGTACATAGGTAACAAGATTTAACTTCCCCCTCATAGACTCTGGTTTCTCCAGGGTGATTAAAACTCTTGAACAGCTTTAGAGAGACGAACACGACAAGAAGCCAGAGAACTCCTGAACGGCTTTGGAGAGACGAACAAGACAAGAAGGTCTAGTGCCTGTCCATAGAGTGTTTCAGGCCAACCATGACTTTTGGCCTCCATAAGATGCTCGAAATGTAATGTTGGTTGTCTTTTTGTTTCTGAAAAGTTGCCCTGGTACCGTATTTACATGTTTACATGTTAAGGTGTTTCATTACAACAGTAAGAAAATCAGCAAGAACCAGAAAGAACCAATTTATTGGTTGCCAAAAATTGATAAGCATTGCAAACCGTAGGCAAACTTGCAAATAAGCAATCTATACAATGCTGAAGTCAAAACTTTCAAGTATTTCCATTGTGTCTTCTGGTGGGATTGGATTGGAGGATCCCATTAGCATAACAGAAAAGCCTTGTTTTAGTCACTTGACAGTGATCTGTCCCATGATCTGCCTTTCTACGTACGTTAACCAGCCACTTCAAATTGCTTCATTGCCCCACTTATGCTAATGATACAGAAACAGTTGAATACCAGTGCATTCAAAGCTGGCATGTATACCATTTCTGCTCTAATATTGATTTTGCTATTATTTACTATTGGCTAGAAATGGAGATAAAGGCTAAAGCCCCCTAGTGGCAGGCGGTAGAGTAGCCTATTTCTTTTTCCACCCCGCTGTTCTAGCTTGTGGCTGTAATACCACAGAAACATGCAGTGGATGCTTTAATAACCCCCCTGGATCATCGCCCCCAAACCCTGCCGCGAGTCTTTGAGCCCCCCTCAAGCATCCCATCCCCATGTACGCTGACACATTTGTGTATGTACGACAGGGCCTACCCAGACCAGCGCTGTCTCTTCTCACGCCTCAACCACTTCCTTACAAAATCAACCTGACATCTCTCTGTTTCCTCCTTGGAGAGAGAAAAACGGGAGGGATTTTTTTTTTGCTTGCATGTCGAGTGAGAGCATCCTTATTATTTGTAGATAACCCTCTTTGAAAGCTGGAGTTGTCCCAGGCAGACGAGGCAAAACAGCAGTGTCAGTTTATACAGGGGAAGAGCCATCAGCAGCCAGGCGGCAGCTTTGGAAGACATGTCTCCTTTTGCATTTCTCTCACTGTCACGAGCGCTTCACTGTACTTCAGGCGACGGATCGCACTCTCGCTCCCTCTCTCTCTCTCTCTCTCTCTGACTGCTTGCTTCTCATTCTCTCATTCACTCTTGTTCTCTGCCTACCTCCTCTCTTTACCTGTCTCTCACTCACACGGATCTCTTCATGGCGAGCTTCAATGAATTACTATGTAATTACTATGTAACTACTATGTAAGTAATGTGTTCTTGAGGCTGAGTGTTAAAAACGTGGGCTAAGGTGCAGTGTAACTTGGAGAACTACTTCAAGTCCGATTTTTCCTGCATGCACTGCACTTGCACGTCTGTGCGAACCCATTTGTGTGCGCGTCCTGGCCGAGATAAAAAAGCTCCCTCCTGACGCATTTTCCCACCACGGTGGAAATCCTCTCTGACTTGGGTGCACAGAGGCCTGCTTGTGTGGCTGTGATGTCATAGCCCTGACCTGCTCCAGGAGCACAAAAGCTAAGGTATCACTGGCTGGCCCCACACAATACCTATTCACGCAGGCCGTCCCGCTTCTGCAAGGCCCGCGAACAATGTTATTTTTTGTTTCAGCATTATAAAGCTGGACTTTTGCAGGAAACCTAACAGACAAAACCTTTATCAGGCAATGCTTTGGGCGAGCGGGCATTCTAATCCGCTTCCATTAGCCTTTCAGTGTGGCCTGTGTGTGGGTTTCTGCTTTTGCAGGTTTTTTTTCCCTCCCTCGTTCTGGCTCTTTTGTTTTTTTTGGCTGGACAAGGGAAGGCATATTCACAGGGGTCAAAAGGAAAATGTATTCCATTTTAGTCTGCCACAACAACAACAACAAAAAAACCCCCACAAAAGATATCAGTGTTTTTCAAAACACTGTATTATAATGTCCCGGCCCTTCTGAGTGAAAGATATAAGTGCTGGGAAATAAATGGGAGGATATAAAACAATTAGAGCTACTGAATGCGGCCTGGGCCCCATTCTTTCAGGGCTCTGATTGAACTGGAAGCACTGAACGGTGATTGAAACCGAAACAGTGACAATGTTAACCTGAGAAATATTTGCTTATTAGGATTCGCTGGATTTCAGTCAACAATATGAAAGCAGTGACGGCCCCCTAGCCTTTCCATGTATAAGCACACTAACTGTGCGCGTATGTGAGTGTGTGTGTGTGTGAATCATTCCAGAGCAGTTTTAGTCCTCATAAAATATTCATTTTGGTTGTGCAGGGCTCTGTAATTGCCATCTCTCAGGCTGAATAATTTATATCGCGCACAGACTGACAAAGCTCTGCCATACGGCACTAGATGAATCAGAAACAAGGATCTGTGCTGCCAGTCGCATTATTGTTGCACAAAATATGGCGCTCACGTCATCTCTGGACGACGCCGCTCCTAATCCAGCTTCTCTTCATTTGTCATTTCTCTCCTCCTCCCTCCCTCCTTCCCTCCCTCCATCCATCCATCCCTCTCTCTCCCCCCCAGTCTCTCTTTACTACGTGCCCTCGTCTTGCTCCCTCGTTCTCTCTCTTTAGACCCAGGCTTGCTCATTGTTTTAGCCTCTCCTTCCCAGTGCCCTCCCTCGCGCTCTGCAACTGACCCCTTTTGCTCGCCGCACCGAACTGCACGGGCCTTTCTATATCTCTATCACTATCATTCTCTGCCTGTTTCTCTTTCTTCCTCTGTTCACATGTGTTCATTTTTTAAAAACATTTATTATACATTAGAAATGAAATGAAGCAAATATCCCTCACTCTGTCTCTTAATCTCTCATTCTATTTTACTTTCTTTATGTTTCAGACAAGTCTCTATTGCCATTTCTCTCCACGTTCCCTCCCTCCATCTCTTTCTCTAGATAGATAGATAGATAGATAGATAGATAGATAGATAGATAGATAGATAGATGCATATAAACCAAATTTGTTCACTGGGGTTAAAGTTTGGGTCAGATTTGGGTATAATAGGTAATAACACATATATTACACATATATTACATATCAATTACATAATTATAATGCATATATTACGTGTTCTACACATACAGTATATGAAAATGTCTCTCTCTCTCTCTCATTTATAATTTTTCTTCACTTTCTTTACTATATCATCAGTTTCCTATCACCAAATAAACACACCTGTGCTTCTGTTCTCTTAGTTTCTTTTGCTTTATTATAATTTTTTGCTTATTTTTTGTTTATTTTATTTTCATGCAAGTCCCTAATGAAAGTCTATTATCTCTGATTAGCCTGTACTCATCTAGAAGCTGAAGGGTAGCTCAGTCTATTTATTTGCTCTTACTATTTATGATGGTGCCATGTTAAATACATAGCCTTAATACAGTGTTATTAAGGTTCATCTCTCTCCCTCTCTCTGTCCCTCTCTCTCTCTCTCTCTCTCTCTCTCTCTCTCTCTGCTTGATGTGTGGCATTAGTGACGTGGAGGCATTGCCCTAGTCATTAGGCTGCATAACCTGTGTTAAAACCAATAATTGCCACTCAGAACTGGATCCACATTAATCATTTATAATGTTTTAATACTTTTTTAATCAGCATCTCCCTGACCACACAGCCCAGACGTCAGGCAGACCGTACATTAGCGTGTTTGTGTGTGGGTGCGGCGTGTGTGTGCATGTGTGTGTGTGCACATAGCCCTGGCCTGATTTGAAATGTATTTTTTTTCCTCCCTCCTTCCTGTCTTTAATTAATAATTAAAATCGGCAAAGATGACAGTTCCTAATTAGGACCGTCTTGAAAGAATCTGGGAACGTATGAATTTTAGATGGGAGAAGAGAGAGAGGGGGAAAGGGAGAAGAGAAGAGAGGAGAAGTGGAGGCGAGAGAGAGGTGCAGACGAGTGGAGAGGAATGTAAAGAGAGGGATGGAGAGAATTAGAGGAGAGGCGGCAAGGTGAAACAGAAAGAGAGAGAGAGAGAAAGCGAGAGAAATATGAAGTAAAATAAATACATTTTAACAAGAAGGTGGTCTTCTGGCCTGTCTGTTGGGACATGTACAGGTATGGGGGTGGGGGGTAGAAAAGAAAAGAGGACGAGAAAGAAATAAAAATGAAGAAGATGGTTAAAAAAAAGAAAAGTAACTTGCTTGAAATGTATTGGAGGAAAGAATCTAAAAAACAAACAAAATTACCTAAAATTGGCACTTTTTTGTTACTATGTCAGCTGAAGGTAACAACACCTCTGGCCATGTGTGACCGAGCGGTCAGTGCAGGAACGTCGTCCATCTCTGAGAGAAACTCGAGCCAAACATCAAAGAACAAGCTGTCTGTCTGCGAGTGCAGAGAGAGAGACCGAAGAGAGAGAGAGAGAGAGTGAGAGAGAGAGGGGGATGGATTTACAACAGTGACTCTTCATAAAACCCTCAGTGCTTGACTGTGCTGTGGGCGAGAGACACAGAGAGAGAGAGAGAAAGGGAGAGAGAGAGAGAAAGGGAGAGAGAGAGAGAGAGAGAGAGAGAGAGAGAGAGACCCCCCAGAGTGCAGCAATAAGTCAGCTGGAGAGATCTCCCCATGACTTCTATGATGAAACAGACACACTCTGATCAGCACTCAGGTAAACACAGAGAGAGGGAGGGAGAGAGAGAGACAGAGGAGGTGTGGAATGATGGAGAGAGAGAGGAAGAGAGGGATGAGAGTGTGGAGGAGGGGTGACAGAGGGAGAGATTTAATGAGGCCACAGTCTAAGACAAAATGGCTGCTGATTGACAGGACCAGTGACGCGCTGGGGGAATAATGTCAAAGACATGTTCCATATTAGGGACGAGAGAGAGAGAGAGAGAGAGAGAGAGAGAGAGCAAGAGAGAGCAAGAGAGAGAAGAAGAGAAAGAAGGACACACACAGAAAGAGAGAAAGAGAGAGGAACTGGGAGAAGGAGAGAAGACAGAGAGAGAGAGAAAGAGAGAGGGGGGGGAGAAAGAGAGAGGGGGCGGAGAAAGAGAAAGAGAGAGCAAGAGAATGAGAGAGGGTCCAAAAGAGATAGTGAGATAAACATAGAAAAGCAAAAGAGAGAAAGAAAAAAACATGGGAGAGAAGGACTGAGGAACACACAAATATAGAACGAGAGAAAGACAGAGAGAAGAAACTGAGAAAGAGAGGGAAAGAGTCAGCAAAGACAGATGAGAGAGAGAGATAGAAAGAGAAGGAAAGGGAGAACACACATTGAAAGATAGAGACAGAAGAAGAGAGAGGGATAGAGTGAAGAGAAATGAGTGAACGAGAGAGAGAGGATTAGAGAAACAGGAAATATATTTGTATACTCCAGTCTTGTTCAGGTAAAGGAGTTTTCTGCCTGAGGGTGGGAAGTAACTACACACACACACACACACACACACACTCGTGTTAGCAAGTTGTCATTAGCAGAGTCTCCTTGTCAAACACACAGACAGAGAGAGCATCCTGTCCGGACACTACTGACCTCATACAGTTTACCCAGGTTCACAGTATCAGCTCTCTGATCTGTAATTAACTCAGTACAGTCAGATAACAGCACAGAGCCCGCACACGCACGATCACCTTACCACAGACACAGAAACCCGAATCCCAGACTTCAGAATAGCCTCAGCTTTCTACCAAACTCACACACACACACCATTCAGAGTTTACAGTGTCTCGCCAAATTAACACCTTTATTATTGTACATAGAGGGAAAAGTTCAGTCTGTTCATCATACGGTTGAGCACAGTGTGTAACTGGAGTGTGTAAGCTGTGACAGTACAACAGACAGTTGTACAGACAGTTAAACCAGAACATGGTGTTTTGTGTCTGTGTGTGACTGTGTACGTGTGAGTGTGTTAGATGGGAACAAAGTTGAGTGTGTGTGTGTGTGTGTGTGTGTGTTAAAGCCTGCAGCAGCGCCATCGGGAGCTACGCCCTTTTGGGGCTCACGAGAGGGCAAGAGCGTGAAAAGAGGGAGTGAGAAAAAGAAAGAGGGAAAAGACGGACAGCTCACAATGGGCCATCTGGATCCTGTAGAGAACGCTTGTAGACCCAGCCATGATGTCATGTCACACGTCCGCACACAAAAACATAGAAACGCACACATACACACATGTGGGCATAGACACTACGGCAGAACTGGGGTGAGCGCAGAACGCAGAGGTAGACGTCCCTACACAGCAAACGTGAGGGAAACGAACCAGGTGAAAATGTGAGATGTTAGGATGAGTGGATGATGGCGAAAGTCTATTTTGCCTCACAACACTCTGGATATGCCTCGTTTTAGGCCTAAGGTCTCAGGCGTCAGGTTGTGTGTTCATAAGGCATTAAGCTCTTCAGATGTCCGGTTCCATTCACCACCACTGTAAACAAGCTTGACTGGGTAGAGTTACCCTAGAATGGAACATTTCACACCAAACTGGATGGAATTCCGGTCCAGTTACTAGCCTTCCGGTGCCCTCAAGAAAGTTGAGAGGATAGTTGCCTTAGAATTTGCCATTTGGCTCAGCGTTAAAGGGTGGGTTCATGTTGCTTGCGAGCTTATAATAAGTCATGTTTGGAATGCAGGATGCCATCGGGTATATGAGTGCTACCATGTTTATTGACGTCCAAATAACTCCCAGGAATAAATGGTGTAAAGGTCTAGTTGAAAGACAGATTGCTCTAATGGACGTCTGATTACTTGGCCTTCCCTCTCAGACTCTATGCCAGCCCTTCTCACTAGCCAGTCAGCATATAGCTGGAAAGCAGACGATCTGTCCATCGGGCCAATCAGAGCTAAGGGTTTAGGGAGACAGGCAGTGGTTCAGCCAATCAGAAGCGTGTGTGAGGGGAAATGAAATCTGTATTGACTTGTGTACTGTCTCAGCCTCTGAGTCTGGTGTCAGCAGAATGTAGTCATGTTTGGGAAGAGCTTGTTACAGGGGCCTCTGTGTGTGTGTGGGAGTGTGTGTGTGTGTGTGTGTGTGTGTGTGTTTTGTCTGGCTGGCTGGTGTGTGATCGGCTCGAGTTGCTGGATGATCAATACTCTGTACAGATCCACAGCTGTGGCCCCAGCTCTTAACGCCACACCAGCAATTAGTGCCCATACTGACCACTCACACACACACATACACACACACACACCCATCTGCCATTGTATTTCTTTACCTCCTCTTTGCATGCACTCATCTGTCCTGGGAAAAGCCTTAAAAGAAAAGCTGCAGCACTTTTTCCTCCCTCGCTTTTGATACAGCAGGATTACAGACCAGCACAAATCAATGATTTATCTCACCCCGCATACACGGCATATTTCTCTCTTTCAGCTCCGATAATATGGTAATTTGCTGTTGTTGTTCAGCAAAACGTATAGAAAACATGTTTTTCACTGCATCAATAACTGGATAAAATGTGCTCGCAGGATGAGGTCATCACTGGAAACTTCACATGTTAATATACAATAATGTCAGAATATTTTAATTTCATAGACTGTGAGATGGTAAGAACACAAAAGCTGGAAAGAAAAAAGTTACATGTTTTGATCTAAAGAATGAATGAAAGAAAGAGAGAAAGAAAGAAAGAAAGAAAGAAAGAAAAAGACACAACAGAAACAAACAAACAAGCAAACAAAGGTATAAAAAAGGGTCAAGAAAAACAGAGAGACAGAAAGAAAGAAGGAAAGAATGAAGAAAGAAACAAACAAGCAAAGAAACTAAGAAAGAAGTAAAAACTAAGAGACAAGATAAAACAAACAAACAAACAAACAAAGGAAAATGAATTACAGAAAGGGGGTGAGACCAAAACACACTAATAGACAAACAAATAAACATGAAAAGAAACAGAAAAAATAAGGAAAAACAAAGAGAGAGAGAGAGAGAGAGAGACAGGAAGAAAGACAAAACAAAATAAATATATGAACAAACAAACAAATGAATAAAAACAAGAAAACAAGGAACATAAAGAAAAAGGGTGAGAGAAACAAACAAAGCATAGAAACAAGCAAATAAACAAAACATAGAAAAGAAAGAAAGAAAGAAAGAANGCCTTACTATAGAGCTGGTGTGGTTGAACGTTCTTTCTTTCTCTGTGTTTTTTTTACTTCAATTACTCTGGCTCTGTGAAGCCCGAGCCCTTTCAAACGACAAGACCCACTCCTCTCCTCTCCTCTCCTCTCCTCTCTCTGTCTGTCTCTCTCTCTCTCTGTCTGTCTCTCTCTCTCGTCTACCACCTAGGCGCTGTCACTAATCACATCATAATGATTCTGCCCCTCTGGTCAGACGGAGAGAGAGAGGGAGAGGGCAGTGCGGGAAAAGTTGTATTAATTACCCCGCGCCGGCCGGCCTGATCATTTTAGCGCTGATTTGTTCTCCCCGCAGTTCGCGACCAGAGATAAAAGTGGGAGCGAGTGCCTCTGGTAGTCTAGAGAAGGCAGAGGGAGGGATAGAGAAGCAGAGCGAGAGAAGAAGAGCGGGAGATGTGCAGGGAGGGCCTCAGACGTGAAATTAAACACGTTCTCTCTTTCTCTCTCTTTTTTTACCCTCTGACGAACCAAAATGGCGTCTCCTGTAATTGATAACTGCCTTGTCCAATTATTTTGCACATAACAATACACAGCGGCCCCTCGCTCTCGCTTTAGCCGTGTTGTAATTAGCTATGCTAATATCCCTTTTATTGGCCTTAATATTGCCCAACGCCTCGCTGCCGTCCAAGGGCCACCAGGGCCCCTTGTCCTGTCACGAACACTGATTATTGAGAAGGATAGCTTTAATCAAACCTAATTGCGGTTAATTTTTTTCTTTTTTCCCCCTACCTCCCTCGCTTTCTCTCCGTTGCTAGCATCTAATGCTGCCGACTCTGTGATATTCCATTAAATTACACTTTAACTGCCTCCTTTGTTTCCAATATACTCCCGCAAGTTCTGCACTGAAAGCTGCTTTTGGAGGATGGAGAGAGAGAGAGGGAAAGAGAAAGAGAGAAAGGAAGAGGGTGGAAAGAGATGGGAAGAAAAGAGAAATAGGTCGACAGAAGGGAGAAGGTACAGAAAGTCAGGTAAAGAAAGACAGAAAAGGAGGAAAAAAGTGAGAGAAAAGGAAAAAGAGAGTGAGGAGAGAGATAGTAAGAGAAAGATAGAGAGAGGGAAAGAGAGGGAGAAGAAGAAAGAAAAAGACAAGAGAGACAGTGAGAAAAAGAAAGAGAAAAGCAGGAAAGAGAGAGAACAGAGAGAAGAAGAGAGATGAAAGAGAAATTGAGAAAAAGAGAGAGACCACAAAGAAAGAACATGGAGAAAGATGGAGAAATAGTGACAGAAAGATGAAGGGTAAGAGAGAGGGAGATAGGAAGAGTGTGGAAAGAGAGAAAATAAGGATAAAGAGAGACAAGAGAAGTAGAAGGAGAGAACAGTGAGAGAAAGAGACAAGAGAGAGACATTGATGGGAAGATAGAAGGAAAGCAAGAGAGAGGACGAAAAAGAGAGAAGAGAGGCAGTGAGAAGGAAAGAGGAAAGAGAGAGATAAGATGAGAGAGAGAGAGAATCAAACAGAGAAAGACGGACAGAGCTTGTTGTTCCAGCCTCGTTCAGGTACAGGAGTAAATTACAGTTTAGCTGCCTCCTTTGTTTCTGATACAAGTTCTGCAGACCGTTCTTTTGAAAGACGATGAGAGTGAGAGAGGCTGATAGAGAGAGAGAGGAGAGAGAGGAGCAAGCAACGTGGGGTCATAATTGCTCACCCGCTCACAAAGGAGCAATTTCCTGGATCCCCATGTAGAATTGAAACGGCTCCTAATTCGGCTGATATTACGGCGGAGTGGTGGACGGCGGCCCGAGATGATTTTCATTAGATAGCAGAGCAGCTTTGCTTAATCAACTACCGAGGAGGAAGAGCAGAGAGCAGGCGAAGACGCCGAGCCGTAATGAGGGCCTCATTGTGTTGGTTTTAATGCATTAGTATAAGTAGTCGTAATAGAACAGACCTTCCGTAATGATGCGACTCTTAAGTTATTCCAGTTCCACGTGCTTCATGTAAATGTCAGGATCCTGGATTCTTGTGACAGTGATGGTGTTTGTGCTTGTGTTGTTTGCGTGTGGAACGTATTTGTGGTTCTATGAAGTGCCTCGGGGTCTTTTTCCCCGTTTTATGACAGTACTTCTCTTCTTCAGTGAATGACAAATATTTATGCTTAATTATATATTTTTTCTGCTCTTCAGTTTGACAAGAACATGAAAGTGAGCACGAGAAATGTGCTTATTTGTCTGTTTTGATTCAGTATTGCGACAGAGGTACGCTTCTTTCCTTCAGTGAACGACACATATTTATTCTTACTAGTTCTATAACCATTGCCCCTGTTAAAGTACATATTGTCACCAGGAAAAACCTTCATCACTGTTAATGTAAGTGAATGTAAAGAGGGTTTACTCAAAACAGCCTTTGGAGTATTTCTATTGGTCCAGTGTTTACACAATGTACAGGACCGCAGCTCCTTTTGAGGGTTTGGATCCACACGTACATACACATACATGAGAACTGAATTAAGAATTGCTTTGAAAGTTGAAATAAACGTTAACATAATAGAAGTTTATCCCAAGGAATTTTGGACCATATCTATTAATGATGAATTATTCACACCTGTAAGAGCAGCTTGCATGGACAAATAGCGCTAATAAGACACAAGTGTTTGCTCTGATGGTGGCAATACAGAATTTGTTATTATTAGACTATAGGCATATATGTATCAGCACTGTCAGGGCAAAAATCTGAAGTCTCCAACATGGCAAGGATAAGTAAAAGTTCTGAACTCGGGAAGCGAAAGGATCTCTAAGTCATTTTGGACTATTGCTACTGGTCCTATTTGGTCCAGATAGTGGTGCTATCAGTACAAAATCTTGTATTTCCAAAATTATAGAAGAAGGAAAAAACCTACTGTACTTTTAATGCAAGTCAATGGAAACAGACTTTTATCCAAGCCATTCTGGGCCTTTTCTTTTGGTCTGTTTATCATGAAATTTCCACCCAATGTGAAAGGCATAGGGCACCTTCAAGCTATGATAAAAACTGAAAATTGACATACGGTACATATTACTATTATTACATATGCATTCACATACATGGTAAATATATGTAGTTATGAGTGCATACTGTCTACTATGACATTGCGACATTGTACTGCACTGTGTGTTTGCGTAAGGCTGTTTGTTTACTGTCTGCAAGTGAGAGAGAGAAAGAGAGAGGGTGAATGAGGCTCATGTATCAGCTGTGATTTGGCTTGATACCTACTGTGGAAACATTACAGCTCTGTTGGGAAATAAGGACAGGGTCCGAGAATTACAGCCCATAATACTCATCCCTGTGTGTTCAGACACACACACACAGACACACACACATATACACACACACACATATTTTGTCACACTGTACACAATTAAAGCTGAAGTGGACGTGTCCTTTACAGCCGCCGAGATAGCCCTACAAGGCCTGCGGACGGCATTATGAACTTTATTTTTCATTGATGATGGCCAACAGCGAGTTTTCCTGACACCTGCCAAGGCCGCTGTTTTCTCTTTTTTATCCTTTTTCATTCTCTTTTAAGCTTCCTTTCTGTCCTCTCTCCATCTTTCTGTCCATTTGTCTCTATCATACATCTCCCTCTCTCTCTCTGTCTCTCTCTCGCCCCTTCTGTCAGGACGGAAAGGCCAGAATGTAAACAGATGAGGCTCGGTAGTGTAGAGGTGCTCAGGGTTACGGGTGTCATTTCACATTGTGATTTATGGCTCTGGCCGGGGTCCCGTCGGAGAGCGAGGCGCAGAAAGCTCGTCCCCGGACCCCCGCCTGTTTGCCCACGGCCGCTGTGGTACATGTGTTAACTCCGCACGGCTCTCGATGCAATCAGCAATGCATGACACCTCGGCCCGCGTACAGCAGCTGCGCGCTAACCTGACACTCTGAGAGGCAAATATTTGTGTACATGGACATCCATATGTAAGGCTACAGCTACAGCCTCTGCTGGGTATTCAGCTTGTTGTACTGAAGTACTGAAGTAGCATTAGTTGGAGGCACTTCTGGGCCTGCAGAAGTCCAGTTAGATTTTGTTGTGTTATTCTTCATGTGTAGCTCATAGAAACAAGCTGAGACATTTGGTTGAAGGAGTGGATTTTAAGCTTTCAGTGGACACCACATTTGTGTTTGTAAGTAAAAGAGGAGATATTTTATTATCGTTTATAATTTAGGAAAGGTTGCTGTATGTGAAGTTTCATTTTGTGCAGATAAAAAACAGACATCCTTTATATTTTTGCTGCTGTTGCTATTGCTTGACGTCAAAACAAGCAAAAAACAATCCGAAATTTAGAGTTGAATCGACTGTAAACGTAATTTACTACTAATACCTTTGTAATTACATGTTAATAACAATGTAACGTAACGCAAACATATAGAAAAACCAAAATAACAAGTCTAAAACTGTTTAGGATAGACTTAAAAGAGAGAGTAGAGAGTGTCAATCATTTCTCTCCTCCATAATCCTTCCTTTCTTGGCTTTCCTTGCTCGGACACCTCCTAAAGCGATGAGAACTGATGAGAGCTAAAAGAAAAAGATAGAAAAGGCCTCAGCGGAAGGAAAAAAGAATGGACTGAAGGGATCCACTTGTTCCACGCTTGTTCGTTCACACACAGGCTTTAGTTGGTTTAGGTGTAGGAGTGTAGGGGTGGGTGTCCATATGTGTGTGTTGGTGCCCAGAGGGACCCGCCCTGACTCTCACACACACATGACATTTGCCGAGCAGATTAGGTGGGTTGTAATTTGTGCTGTAATTGCTGGCCGCTGCTGGCCTTGCTCTAATTGTGTGACGGAGCTGGAAGTTTTAGCTCTCACCTTGTTAAGTGCTCGAGCGTCTCCCGATGATGAGGGGGGCTCAGGTGCGCTCGTTTTGCTTCGCTTTAATTACAGGGTGGAGCTCCAGAAGAGAAAAAAGAAAAAGGAGGGAGAGAAAGAAAGAAAGAGAGAGATTTGGGCAAAATATCTGCCTACTTCCTGTTAGTGCGGACAGATGGGTTCTAAAGGGAATTGTGGGATTTGTATGCATCAGACGGACAGACAGACCATTCTGAGAGACATCCACTGGGAGGTTTCTGAGCATCATCATTACTGTGTGGTGTGTGTGTGTGTATGTGTGTGTGTGTGTGTGTGAGAGAGAGAGAGAGAGAGAGTGTTGGCTTTTAAACATTTTCAGGACAAAAGTGTTCTCGGTTTGTAGAACGCATGCACCACTGTAGCCTAGATGTAGGGACTGCCTAGGTTTTTACAGGAGAAGCATAAAACAATCTCAAATTGTTATAGAAGTTATTGTAGGTTATTGTTTTTTTCAGACCATTTCTGTTGCGTAAAAGTCATTAAAAGAGATCATTTTTGGAGATCAGTGGCAATACGTTATTACCTACAAACTACATACAAAAACATTTTATATGTATTAAATTATTGCTCATATATATGACATAACATTAAAATCAGATGCATGCTTGCATATGAAACATGTACCTTGTATCTCTATTTTTATGTTTATTCAGTTTGTGAATTTAATGATACTCCAGAACTGCTTAGAACAAATCTAATAATGGAAATGGAGCACTTTAATGGCAACTTTACAAACTATTCCAAATAATCTTAAATAATTTTGGGTAATATATATAGGGATATATATATATAGGGAACAAAACATTGTATTTCCATTTTTAGCATTTTTCAGTTTGTATTGAATTTGAATGTACTTGTTGTCCAGTATTGCTTCATCTCCTGATGTTGTATCAAGACATCTGTTTTGAAAGCATGGATTCAGCCTGTCAGCTTGAGGCTCCACGTTTAAGTGTTTGCACTGGTGGGTTTTACGACTCGCAGCTTTACAACTTGTGAAGTTGCCTCTAACAAATTGTGGAGTTTTTCCTCTCGGCTGGGAAGGAGTAGCGAAGTCCGTATTCATAATGCCATGCCATTGATCTGTCCTGTGTGAGTTTGGGCAAAGTTGTGTGTGTGTGCTCGGTTTGGGATTGATTGTCTAACCTGGAGTTTTTCCCATCTGTGATCTCTTACAGATTCTTTTTGAAATTCTTCCTCAAGTGCAATCAAAACTGCCTGAAGAATGCAGGCAACCCGCGAGACATGCGCCGGTTCCAGGTGAGTATTTCTCGCTCACACATCCGGAGCTCATTCTGAAATAAAGATAGGCTGCACCACTCTGTATTGCTGGTATTGTAGAGCAGGTGGATGGGAGGATATAGTGTGGGAGAGTTCCTCTCTTGGGGGAAAACAGTGGGAAAAACTGATTCACCCACTGTAACATGTTGCTTCACTGCTCTAAATAGGCTTGCAATGACCATGTGAATTACTACGTACTCCATTTCCCTACCACACCAGAAACGCATTCAGCAGAACCATCTATTACATGCATGACTCAAACCCGTGCTAAATAAGTATATGAACCTATTCATGTTTGCATACCATGATTATAAACCTCCACATTACTCAATTTGATATAATGGACTCAAATGCCTTTAGAAGCCCACTGTGATTGGCCATCAGTAACTCAGTGGTAAACATACAGGGTCAGCTGCCTCTAGATCCAGATACACTGGGGATATATAGACATAACCCACAGAGAAGTGCCTTGAACAGGCGTCGGTGGTGGAGGCTTTTCATTTTTCATGTGGTGGAGGGTCAGTGGATGATATTGATCCATGCGTCCAGAGCAGAAGGTCAGAGCCGGAGTGAGAGGAAGTGTCCTCTCTGTCTCCACGGTGACTAAAAGAAACATCCGTCACCACTGATGTGCCACCGCACAATGGAGCCAGTGGGTTCCTCTCTTTCTCCCTCTCTCGCTTTCTCTAATCTCCTCTCCTCCCTGAAGGTTTAAGTGGTCTTAACAGAACGTCAGAGCCCTCAGCAGTGTTTCCTCAGGAGCTGCCTCAGCACCTCCAGCTCAGAGAGGAGGAGAGGGAGAGAGGAGAGGAGAGAGGACCCATGCTTATGGCCTCCTCCTGATAATGTCACCTTCTTCCTGAACTAATTGTTCAAGTGTTGCTGTTACTTATAGTCACTTTGAATGGACATGTACAGTTTTTGATGCTTGAATTTGTGGACCATTATGTCCTGTGGCTTCCTTCTGTGGGGCTTATTTTAAAGAGCCATTTCTGTTGTTTTAAGTTATTTCAAGTCAAGTTCAAGATACACTGACATTTTCCGAGATTTGAGCATTATTTACAACAGCTATAATAAGCCCACAGGACAAAAGAGTAGTCAACTATGACTGATATGTACCTAATAACATATAATACCTCCACAAGCATGAATAACAGCTGTGGTTCTATTTGACATGGACTGGACAAGTTTCTGGATGTAGCCCACATCAATGTTCAGCCACTCTAGCATAAAAAAAGATTTTAAGGTTCAACTATACCCAACAAGTTTGGCTAACATTCACCTTGAGATGCCGAGCTAGCAGCTAAACCTAGGCTGATTTAAAGCTAGTGACAACTTTGCTAACACAGCAAAACGTCAAGCGAGCACAGCAACCCAAGACAAGCAAGCCAGCTAATAAGTTTTGACTAACTAGTCCGACAGGAAGAAGGCCAGCCTGCCTTCTTTTAGCGCTCACCACTGAGGGTTTGTTCTGGTTTGGTCTCTCCCTCACTGCCTCAGACAGCATCTTCTTCAATCTCTTCACGGCCTCTGCCATGATGCTCATGCTGGGAATACCAAGATAGCTTCTTTGTATTGTTACATTATGCAGTGCCCACAAAAGGTTCCAAGTACACTTCCACAAAGCTACATAGAGCTATAGCAGGCGGTACAGGCTCAGAGTGGCAGTGACAAAGGTGCCGTTCCCTCTATTATAAGCCAGTGTACCATTAAAATGATTTGGAAGCTTATATTAAGGAAAAAAAATGGTTACATAATTTTGCTTTAAATATGTTTTAGGCAAAATTTATAACCTGATTGTTTAAAACAGAAGCAGCCTGAAGTCAAGCAAGACAATACAGTTTACAAATAGTGTATATAATGGCACTGCAATACGGTGCAAGAATGTTCCTTAACAAAGAGGTACTGAAAGGTACACCCACCCCAGTGACAAAGGCACTACCGCCCAGTGACAGTTTAGTACCTGTTATCCTGAGGGTCCCACCCTAATCAGCTCTCAGATCCGACATGTATTTACTATGATTTCCTACAAACCCAGTCTAACAGAAGTTTGGAGGTTTTCTTTACCCTGAGCAGAGAGAGAGAGAGAGAGAGAGAGAGAGAGGTGGAGGCCGTAAGAGCGGCGCTGTCTGTGCCAGTGTGGTTCCGTCTCTTATCCTGAAGGCTCCGTGTTTAACTAAATGCCATCTCCAGAATAAATTTCACACATGTTCCGTCCAGTGAGATCCTGTGGCAAGGTCATGCTTTCAGTGTTCCTCTCTTTCCCCTCTCCTGCTCCTCTCTTGCTCATCCTTCGCTCTGGCAGCTGGGGGCCAGAGCATGGCCTATCCATCATGCTTGCAGAGAGAGAAAGGGGGAGAGAGAAAGCGAGCTAGCTAGGGATCACTATCAGAATTAGCGTCAGGCTAGCTTTACTTTCTCCTGTTCTCTCTCTCTCTCTCTCTCTTTCCTCTGCTTTCCTTCTCTCCCTCTCTCTGTCGTTCTCTCTCCATTGACCTACCCCCCCTCCCTCTATCCATCTCCATTGAAATGCTAAACGGCCCTCTCCTCAGATCACTCTTAAGTGCTTCTGTATGAGCCCGCATTGTGTGGTAAACAGATAAAAACAGAAAAGCGCTAGCTAATTCAAACCTTGCTAATTCGCTAAAGCGTTTCTTTTTCTTTCTTTTTTAAGAGGCCTCCTCCACTAACTCCTCCCCACCGCCACCCCACCCCCGACCCTCCACCCCCACCAGGCCCATCTCCTCGCTGCACCGGCTCTCACCACCGCTAATGAGAGAAAACAGCTAATCAATATATCAATAGATCAATGCAGATGGGCTAGCGTTAGCGCTGGGGCCGCAGGCAGCGTTTTGAGAGACTGTTAACAGCTGAAAGAGCAGACGAGTACCTCTTCTCTTTTCTCTCTGTTCACCTAAGTGCCAGATTAATGCTTAATTGGCCCCAGGCTTTGTAAAAAAAAAAGCCAGAGTGCCGCAGAATCGCAACCTCCGCTTTTGAGTGACAGGTATTTGATAGACCCTCTCGGATGTAGTGCTTCAGCTAAAGCTCACGTGCACCCGTGAGCGTCCGAGGGTACCCTTCAACGGCAGGGAAAAAAATAAAAATGCTCTTCTCCTTACAGAGGTTAATTGTAGCTCTCTAACAAGAAATTGAATCTGCTTTATATAGCATGATTGCAGCGAATCCTCCCTTTTTTGGCATATGGACCTACCGCGGCCGGGCTCCAGAAATAGACAACGTTAAGTATTGTTGAGCCTCATTACGAGGCTGTGACTTTGTGGTTGGTGGAGGGGGGCTGGTAGTTTGCAACTCCATTTTTGGAATAATGAAATAGTAAATGATGGACGTGTCCTATGGGAATGTAATGATGGTGTATGATGTTTATTAACTTCTCTCAACTGCTGTCATGGTCCTCTAAAGTGTAAATCTGATGAAAGGAAACCAGTCCCTTAGCTGCTCTTCAAAATAAGGGGGCCAGCAATGGTTCTTAAACGTGACCCCAACCTTGGTCCTGTAGATCTAACACACCTGTCCCATCCTAATCTTGAAAATTAGACTCCATTCATATTGCAGACAAATCCGATTTGTTTCTCAAATCAGATATTTTGAGACCATAATCCACAAGTAAATACACAGGCTTAGGATCACCAACCTACCTGCATGTGGCAGCGATGTAGGAGTCTCAGAACTTCCATAACTCAACATTTTTTTGACAGAGATTAATTTGAGAGTCCAGACTGAGATGCATCTACAGAAATCTGACTGAAATCGCATTTCAAATTATGTGTGTTTTTGCTGCCCACACTATCAAAGCACATTCTGGATACAATCTGGATATGACGAAAATCCGATTTGGGATGGGAGTCTGAACAAGGACTTAGAGCAAGGTTTTTGGGTCTGGACATTCCAGGATGGTAGAGCCCCATGACCAGGACTGAGATGTAAAAGCCTTTCGATGGTTGGCTCCATGTTGAACGGTTGATGTGAATGAAATGTTTTTGAAAGTTCAAAGAGTCCCCATATAATGTAGAGATCCTGGGAAGAGCCCTGATATCAGTATAAATATGAATCAGGTTCCCCAAACATGATTCTTTATGGAACCAAAAGTGGTTTATCTATGGCGTCACCAATTCCTAGCTGTTTATGATGGTTATTTGATGGTTTGTGAAAGGCAAGAAGAGTGTTCATGAACAGGGTGAAAGCTAGTCGAGTCCAGGCTCTTGGCAAAGGTAATGAACTGAATTGACTCGATTCACATTTTTACATCATTTCCACTCAATTATTGCCAATGGTATACCAAAAGACATTACTGTGTTAATGGAATATATGATATTTGTGTGGAAATGAAACAAATCAATGCATTTTTTCCAGTGACAAACTCTGACACATGTACATACATAGCACAGTTCTCATTGGTACAGACCAACTTATTATCTTATGAGCTAAGCCAATTGAAAAAGGTGCATCCCTCAGCTTTTCTCTGGCTCCTGAAAATAAACAACAGCTTTGGGGGTCTCGCTGGGCAATGCCCAGTGTCCACAACACATGTAAGCGCTCACTCTTGTTGTGAGTAAGGTGTGGAGCGCCGCCACGCTTTACAGCATTCAAAATAAAGCTCACATAGCTCAGTGGAGAATGTGGGGGAAAAGTCAAACAAACAGAGCCATAAGAAAACTGTGTTTGTGTGCGGTTGTTTATGTGTGCGTCAAAAAAAAAAAGCCCTGCTGATCAGAAGCATAACATAGCATGGGCTCATCTGCTAACTGGGCCACACACACACACACAGAGCTCTTGCCCTAATGTTGAGTCTGCCACTATAAGTGGAACAGCCTTTGTTATGTTGTGTTGTGCACAAACAAAGCTACAACAAAGAGAGACAGAACGTCTGATAGCAAGCCTTGGGAGAGGCCTGCTGTTCTCTCCAGCTCTAAATTACTCTGAATGACTTCTGTTTAGCGCCTCAAGAACACATACGCATGCACAACACAGTCTTAACCCTTTAAACCCTGAAGGCCTACATGTGGGCCCGCACTTCAGCTCATTCCAATTAATTACATAGTAGTTACACAGGCATTACTGACTAATTCTTAGTTACTACTGAATAATAATGGTAACAGTAACAACAGGCTAAATTGCAAGAGACTGTATGTGGGTCACACGTCATCTCTTCGGTCTCTGCACAACTATATAGCAGCTGATAACCCTGCAGACTGAGAATGTACTGACATGATGCCTTTTTGACTCTCTCTCTCTCCCTTTAGGTCGTTATATCGACAACAGTTAACGTGGACGGTCACGTGTTGGCCGTTTCGGACAACATGTTCGTCCACAACAACTCCAAACACGGCCGCAGGGCTCGCCGTCTTGACCCCTCTGAAGGTACGGCCCCTCCTTATCTGGAGAATGGTAGGCACATTTTACATGAACTTATTATTTGCAGTGCCTCTCCCACTCCTTCCCTCTCTCTCTTTTTCTCCTTCCCTCTTCTTCTTAGGTTTAGCCTCCTCTCTGTCTTTCGCAGCTGAGTATCTAGTGTAGTGTAGAGGTGAATGAAGATTAGTTTAGAGGTTGGGCAGCTGTAGTGCTCTGGTATCTTCCTTTCTTTCTTTCTTTCTTTCTTTCTTTCTTTCTTTCTTTCTTTCCAAGCCACTTCACTTGAGTAGAGCACTGGGTTAGTTTCCATTCTCTTATGTTGCTCGCTGCTTTCTCCATCCTTCATATTATTATTATTATTATTATTATTATTATTATTATTATTATTATTGTTGTTGTTGTCACATGTGCTTATTTTCGCTGATCATGAATGATGTTGGGCCACGTTATTCTGGTCAACTTTGCAACAAAAGCTGAAAGAAAGGTTGTGTGTTGTTGTGTGCACTGTTTCCAAATGCAGTGGTGTGTTTAACGTTCAGCTGCTTTCAAAACCCTCTTTTTCAGTATTTGACATAATTTGGCAATGCCTGTAACTCTTTACATTGTTCCAAAAGAATTGGCCCAAAACTGCTTAGAAAAGATCTTGTTCTATCAGCCTCCACTGCAGGTTAAGAAAGCTGTTTTATCCTCCTGTAAAGTTCCATTTTGGAACTTTGGTTTTTAAGGTGGACTGTATAATTCCATGAGTGTTGTTTTATAGTTTGATGTCTTCACTTTATTCTAAAGTAAAGCATTAAGATAAACCTAAAGAGAACCTTCTATGAGTAGCCGTGTCTAAACTTCTGACTGGTACTGTTTATGCTTTGTTAATGGTCGTATAGAAGTTCTGTCAATGCTGCTAATAGTAGCATTAGCCATCTCAGGGCAAAGAACCCGTACAAACAGCTCAACTCGTTGGGGCCGTGCGTGTTTAAAAACATAACATTTGTATTTTCTTTGTTTTAATCAAGCAGTAATTACCATATCAACTAACCCAGTAATGTATAATGAAGCAACCAAAAGGATATTAATCCCCTCGCTCTAGCGAGGCACAGAACGCTAAGTTATTTGTTTTTAGGGGTTTTTTTTCCTTTTTTTTGTTCTTTTATTAATGACAGGGGCAGAATGAAAATAAAGTAATTGAGCGTGTGTGCCCTGAGCACTGGAGCCATTTGGCCCCCATGACGTGTTGTTTGTCTCTTCTGCGCTGGTTTGATGGTAGGTGTGTTTTGCTTAGCAACCGCCTTTAATTAGGAGAGCAATTAAGAAGGTTCAGGCCTCTCCCCTCGCCTCACTGCATCCCGGGGGAGAGAGAGAACGAGAGGGAGAACGAGAACGAGAGAGAGAAAGAGAGAGAGGCCCAGCCCTTACACCGCTGGGGTTACCAGCCTTCAAAGGCCAATTTGCAGCACTGCACTTCTAGAAACCTTCAATTTATCAGCCCCCATCCATCTAATATCTGCTTATTTCATGACAAATTAATATCAGTTATTGTATTCTCCTTTGTCTTATGTAAACTAAGTCATTATGACCTGAACTGGGATAAAAAAAAGTGGGACAAAGTCACTTTGATCTCGGTTTGGGCTGCTTATTGGCTGCTAAACCCGTCTGGCCCGTCACGAGCCATGGTGATGTTTTGACAAGCCTTAAAAATAAATAAATAATAAAAATCCCCAGCAGTTTTAAGAGCTCACCTCCTCCTTAAAAACACCCACACACGCTGTCACACACACCCCGTTTCCTTTCGCACCACTTAGCTACCTGGGGCTTCAGCCGCCCCAGACGTCAAATTTGGGCCGAGCAGATATTGCCACTAGTCTCCTAATAAGGGGCTTTAAGAGCGGACTGGGAACAGTTAGCACGGGGGAGAGGGAAAAAGATCCGACTTTGGACTTATGACTGTCATTCAGCGTGAGCCTTCGCTCTCGGCCTAACTCTGTAATTACCGCCGCTAATTTCGCTGAAATATTACGCCGGCGTGCTCGACTTTTCCAGCACTTATCTACAAACTTATCCGTTGGTTTTGATGCCTGCTTTATTGGCTTTGACTGCTTCCCAACAAGAAATGGATCAGCGCAAGGCCCAGAGTGATAACACCTGCCTCTATCCCTCGCTGCTGTGAGTGTAGGACGTGTACAGTCGTGAACCGCACTGCCGTCCGTACACACGCTCAGGTTCAGGGCTACAGCAGACAGGGTGCTGGAGATTAGAAACACATTTCTGAAAGTGATAAGTAAGTGCTGGCAGAGAGAGCGAGCGAGTAAGAGAGGGAGAGAGAGAGAGAGGTGCTCTGTGTATCAGACACTCTCCCCTTTTCCCCCCGAAATGCTCTTATCTAATCATCTAATATGGCCTAATGTTCTCAGACAGTGAATTTACTCTGGCTTCTGATCTTCAAGTAAAAGTAATTCCCCTGCTGCCGCCCCTGTGGACTGTACTGCTCGGCTAACCATGCTAAACTCTTACATACAGCTGCTCGCAGCAAACCTGCCCAACTATGAGAGCCAGAGCACCTCCTCTCACGTGGTCAGGTTCTTATAGTAGACCCTCTCTGATATGGCCCCCCACTCTATATAAACATATAGCACTGTGCATGAGTCCCCAGCAGTGGAAAAAAATTAAATGTAGGGCTATTTATTGAGGTGTTTAGACTTTAACACCAACATTAGAATACATAGAAATAAATAAACTATGTAATTATATGTGTATTATATGTGAGCATTTGTCTTTGAGAGAGTCCAGGATACCCAGCTACCATCCAATACCTGGTCAGTCCTTCATTCGGTTAAATCTAGGGATGCTTATAAGTTTTTGCCACATTAATGTCGTGGCTAGTGTGCAACGCAAAGGAATCAAACCTGCATTCTTTAAACTGGATTATCTTAACCATTATAAAAACAAAAGCTCTTTTTAAACATATATTTAATGTAATGTTAAAATAATTAATTAAAAATAATTAAATATGTATATTTAATAGTATAAAACTGTACAAATGAAAAACACGCTTGAATGTTAATGGAGGTAAATGGAATTAATAAAAGTAATTTTTGGCCAATTCTGTTGGTCCATCCATCCTGACATATTGACATAACGTAAATGGCAAATAGATTTGGAGATGGAAAATGTAGATTTTGAGATTTTGTCAATGCATATGTATAACTAAATATCTTCAAAATAGTAACTTTAGTACAACATTTTTTTTCCAAAATAGCAATTTCGCTCTACTAAATATCTCCAGAATACTAACTTTAGTAAAGTAAATAAAGTAAATATTTCCGCAGTAGTATCTTTAGTAAAGTAAACATCTCCAAAATAGTAACTTTACAGGAGGAGGCAAAGTTATTTGCTTTTAATGTAAGTTAAGGTGAAGAGATTTTATTATACATCTGATTTTGGAGTGTTTATATCGGCCCATTCAACATGAAAAGTACAGGACAGCTGCTGTATTCAAAATAATTTAAATCCATGTTTATTTTTGGACAGTGATCATATACACATATTTTTATTATCAGAGCAATATTAATATATATCAATATTATTATTTGTTTTGCATTGTTGTTTCACATTGTAGTAAACTTTTACATTGAATGGACCAATAGAAACAGTCAAAATTACTTACAATGACTTTCTCTTTCACCTATAAAATTATTATTTTGGAGTTTCAAGGTTTTTTTTTTTTTGGCGACAACATACAGTATCATATATAAGAACCAGCTGTAGATTACTCCTCTTTTAATCAGAGTTTCCTACAAAGTCAAGACAATTTTGTTGTGAAATCCTAAACACACACAGACAACACCATGGCCACCAGTTTATAAAGAAGGCCTTACTAATAGAATGTGTATGACTAATTACACCAGATGAAATGTATAGATTTGCATAGGAAGAGATGCAACCAATTAACTCTGAGAGCTGAGAGAGAGACAGACACAAGGGGACACAGAAGAGTGAATGTAAGTGTGTATGTTATAGAGAGAGAGAGAATAACATTAAATAAGAGAGTAAAGTCTCTCTCTTTCTCTCTCTCTTTCTCTCTGTCTCTCTCTCTCTCCACTGTGTGTGGAAGAAGGCCTGCAGCTTCAGCTCCATTTGCATACCAAGTGGCGGTAATGTTGTTAGGTTTATGCAATAAAGACAAGCGGATCGCGTCTGCAGGGCTGTAGCCTGTTAAAGGGGCCAGATGGGCAACACACACACACACACACACACACGCACACACACGAGCGAGGTACAGCTCTAATCCCATCAGCGCCGGGATCAGCCTGCCATCTGGCCGTCCCCGCCACTATCGCGCCGCGTTTGTGCCGCCGGCCCAACAAAGAGAGGCAGCAGCAGGCAGGATGGGACCTGTTCGAGTGCCTCAATATTGGTGGAGAAGGAGGAAGGTGACAAACACACACACACACACACACACTCAGGAAACACAACAGCGGCGGCCATGTTGCCATGGAAGAGGCTGCGTTTCTGATTAGAGCGTCACACCAGGAAAACAATACACATGGGAAGGCGGCAGGAGGCCAGAACACACACACACACCAATGAGAGGTGGAAGAAAGACAGACTGCACAAAGCCAATGATTTTCTAGAAGTGTGACATATGTGGTCGAGACGAGTTTGTGGTGGTGAAACACACACAAATCACGTGTGTGGTCCCGCGGATTAGCACAAAGAAACAGAGACCAATAAAAAAAGTGACTGAAACAAACAGAAGAGTTAAAACACTCAGAAAAGGCAAAGCTAATTGAGGAAACCTAAAGAAACAGAAAGGAATACTTTGAAATATGGTATCAGTTATCTTAATATCTAGTGAGGTACACAGGCACACACTCACACATACACACCCTCCCCTTGTAATCACACTCTTAAGGAAATACCCCGCTGTACTCAAAAACACAGAAGCCAGAATGTGGCACTGCTCCAAACTCTAATCTGCACTGCCTGCTAGAAAGTGCTCCCTTGTTAATAACATGCACTGTGTTCCCTTGCTAAAAAGTACTCCCCTACTCAAACACACACACACTAAAATGTGTTCATCTGCTAGAAAAGCACACACCTGCTAAGAAGAGATCTGTATACACTGTTCCCTTCCTGAAAAGAAGTAAACCAGTCATATTTGCCTGCCCAAAAGTGTTCCCCAGCTAAAATATATGTAGCGTTTCCTTGCTAAAAAGTGTTCCCCTACTAAAAAGTGATCCCCTATCCAGCTAAAATGCACACGTTCCCTTGCTAAAAAGTGCTCCCCTAGTAAAAAGTGCTCTCCTATCCAGCTAAAAATGCACACGTTCCCTTGCTAGAAAGTAATCCCGGGCTTAAAACACACATTGTGCTTCCTTGCTAAAAAGTGCTACCCTGTTAGCAAACACGACACATTCCCTTGCTAAACAGTGTTGCCCTTGCCATAAATACACACACAATTTTCTCTCCCTGGCTAAAACTGCAGAGCGTTCCCTTGCTAAAAAGTGCTACCCTGTTGGAAAACATGACACACTCCCTTGCTATAAGATGTTCCCCTTGTTATAATTACACACACAGTGCTTCCTTCTCCAGCTAAAAATGCACAGTGTTCCCTTGCTAAAAAGTGATCCCGTGCTAAAAACACACATCACGCTCCCCTGCTAAAAGTGCTTCTCTTCTAAAAACAAATCTTCCCCTTGCTAAAACACAAATGCTCCCTCGTTAAAAAAACGCAGACCACATTATCTTGCTAAAAAGTGCTCCTCAGCTAAAAGTAGACATATCTTGTTTTCTAAGAAGCGCTCTCCTGCTGAAAGCACGCACTGTGATCCTCTGCTAAAAACTGCTCCCCTACTAAACAAACCAGAGCATGCTCCTCGATTAAAAATGCATGCCATAATCCTTTGCTAAAAAGTGCTCCTCTACTACAAATACATGCCATGTTTATTTGCTAAAAAGTGATCCCCTGGCTAAACTGCCATCCTCTCTTGGTGCTGTGTTGAACTTGGCCTGCGCGTCTGGTCCCTCTCCCTGCAGTTTCCATCATCTGCTGGAGCACATTGTGTGTGTATAGCATTAGATGACTAGCGCAGGCTGTGTGTGTGTGTGTGTGTGTGTAATTCGCTTTGCTATGCCTTCCCATTCAACACATGTTACCCCACTACATGTGCATTGAAAGTGTATGCAAATGCAGCGTGGCAGAAGGGAGAGGGGCTGGCAGCTTGCAGTCTCTCTCTCTCTCTCTCTCTCTCTCTCTCTCTCTCAGTGATGGGGGAGTCATTGCAAATTCCGAGGCAATGTGCAGTGGTCTCTGGCCGCAGCTGCTAGCCGGCCCCTCCTGTGGCTCTGCTTTTACCTCTCTCACCCACACACACACACGCATGCACGCACGCACACCCAAACACAGGCCCTTCCCCTCTCCCTCCCTTCTGCTCACCTACACAAAGTAAATTTGTTTACTGTAATTTTTGGTGAATGATTTGCTATAATTGGTAGTGTTGATGAAGGTCAGTCCCTTTGAGGAGCCGCGTCTGTCTTTAGAGACTTGATCCGCTTTCAAGCACTCTGCCTGCAATTAAGAAAAGCAAATGTCACTCGCAAGCCTCAGAAATGAAAATTTGTATGAACTTATTAGCATGAAGTCAACAGCTCTAGTTAAGGGCAAGCTCCCTGTGTGAGAGAGTGTGTGCATGCGAGGTGTGTGTGTGTGTGTGAGAGAGAGAGAGAGAGCGCTGGGGGCCTCTGCTGCTCTGGGAGATGTGAGAGGAATGAGCAAATACAACCTCCACTAGTCCAACATTAAGGCAAACAAAGAGAGGTGCCTTGTCTGGCCTGTTCTACACAACAATACCTAATGGTGATTAACTAGGCCTGGCTGTACAGCCCCCAGACTGACAGAGAGAGAGAGAGAGTGCGAGTGAGAGAGAGAGAGAGGCACTTGAACCTGCCCACACCAACCACTCAGTCACAGATCCTATCGCACTCAGCCTTTTCACACCTCAACATCAAGTCATACAAATCACAGCTTATTAAATGATTATATTGTATTTACAGTCGTGTACAAAGGCCTGGGCACCCCTGCTCATATGGCATGTTCTGCTGGGTCAATAACTGATCATATCCTCTAGATAATTCAGTGCACATTTACTGTGTATCTGCTGAATCGAATGTGTTGGAGGACAATTGGCCCATGCAACAGTTACAGCATTGATTAAATTTAATATATATATACTGCAAATAAATAGGAGATGTGCTTTAACATACGCTCATATTTACAGCACTGGGCCACAAACCACAAACCTTTTAAGGGTCCTCAGGCCAATCCCGGGGAGTGCCAGTGGTCTATAATAAAAAAAAAGTCTAAAAATAATGAAATAAAAATAAAAGTCAGTGGAAAAACTAATTGACTTATTATCTTAAACTGACTTAAAACAGCAATATAAAATAATACTAATGGTAAACAATATTAATAAAAATACAAGCCCTGCACAACAGCACACAAAGGTAGTGCTGTCAAATTGTTGGCAGTTTTCTTCTAGAAAATACATTAAATTTTTTTAAATTGTGACAATTTTTCTTTTTTTTTTAGCAAAAAAGGTTTTTTTTTTGCATTTTGCATAGGGCTTAATCCTTTCTAGTGATGCATAGGTGGGCCATAAGATGCAAATAGATTCAGAACCCTTGCTGTATAGGATGTGTTAAATTATCTCAACTTAGAAAATACCAGTTGGAAATTTTGCCTTTGCATATCACTGCTGTTTGAATGTTTTCCAGTTTTCCATGTTGTATGAAAATGCCTGTTGACCTTTGCACTGCATGTAAATATGATAACTGGACCAAAAGAAATGACCAATTTATGATAACTGGGTCCAAAATTACTTGGAAAAAAGTCTGGCTCCATTGACAAGTAGGTTTCTTCCTTCTCCCGTAAGATCATCACTTTGGAAATTGTATTACTACAGTATTACTGCCTTCATTATATATGTATATAGATTAGTATATTAGTAACTAGTAAATCTAATATATTAGCAATGTGCTGCATGATCTTTATAATACGTTGCTAATATATTAGATTTGTATATACATTTGAATTACTGCATTTTATTTCCCTGATAGTTTTTTTTCCCCCCTCCAATTATAAAGTGCCTTGCCAGCTTAATAAAGCCATAACTCTACGAACGGGACGGGGGTTGATGATGTCACCTCCGAGGGTGATTTGCTGCTGAAAGGGTTTTTACAGGAAGGGTCCGGCATCTCCTGTGCATTATTAACTCGGCCCGCTGAGAGCACAGAGCGGAGAGCAGGAGGAGATCGAGGGGCCATTGTCTTCTTCTCCCACCCCTACGATAACGCGACCAAGGCGGGAGGGAAAGAAATGAGAGAAAGAAAAAAAAGATGAAGTAAAAGTGGTGATGAAGTGGGTGAGATGAGAGGATGAGTGCTGGATGTCGCAGCTAAAGCGTACATCTTTACCGCAGCCCTGTGTTTGAGACTTGCTGTGCAGGGGCCAGAGGGGGTCTGTCTGTCACACAGTGGGGAAGGAGGGATGATGAAAGAGTGGAGGGATGGGGACGGTTACAGCAGTGGCCCTTCACACCATGGGCCACGAAAGCATATTTCTGATAGGTGCGGCATGAGATCAGACAAACGGTCACAGAGGTTTGTTTGACTGAATTCAAATCAGCACAGAATTAATATAGAATTATAAAGGAGAGTTTCAATGAAGTCTTTTGTGCACTGATAGGGACACAGCTGGGATCATTAAGTCACATAAAGGGTTTTAGTTTTTATGCCATAGAATAAGCAAGGTCATCAATTTAAACCAAGAACATATAGCAACAAAACCTTGAATGTTGACTTTACAGGAGAGGGAAAAAACAGACTTAAACCTGAAAAATGAAAAGATTTTGTTCTGAGAGCAGCATACAGCCTCTACTCAATTTGCCCCCTTTTATTGATCTTCTAAGTAACTTCTGCACAATTTAATGCCCAATTGCTGTTTATTTGCTGCACTGACCACATTGCAAAGAAATATGTAAGTAAATAAAACATAAAATGCTAAATTCAGTAAATAAATCCATACTATATACTAAAATTAGCATTAATTAAAGGCTAAAATTAAAAATGCTAATCCTAAATTAAATATTTAAGTTTCTTCCCTGTGTCATGTGACCAGGGGAGTTTTGCATGTTGACTGACCTAGATACGCATTCATATCTCTGGATTGTGTATAGCCTGGCGAGTCTGTGTCAAAGTCATAATAATGATAATCATAATCCCATGCTTAAGTTTAAGTCTTCAGTTCCAAGCCCCCAGTTTGGGCTCTATGTTAATGAACTATGCAAATGCTCTGCCACCGAATCAACAAAGGTGGGTCCGAAAAGTATCTCAGCCGGTTCGTTTCACTGTTGTACTGCTTGGAGACTTAAGCTTCACCTTAACTTGGTTCACTCTATGTGTGCAACGTGTGTGCAGAAGGCTTTATGCCAATTAAAGGTTCTTCCTAAGCCCTAAGAACCAATCAGGAACCTGTTTTAAGGTTTTTACAAGGTATGGTAGGTGCAGGAAGAACCTCTTGTGTAAATAGAGAATGGTTGTAAGGTTTGTGGGAGGCTCGACCCAATTAGCGCACACACCCGTGCGGGCGTCTGTAAGGGGGGAAACCAAGCCGAAGCAGTCGTCGCTTTGATCGGCCACTGTCAGATGTGTGAGAGCTGGGCGGAGGAGTCGTTATGTCGCACGTACACCAGCCTTAATCATCACCGATAGCCGTATAGACCCTGAGGAGTCCACGGTGCTCGCATGGCCTCTCGTTTCCCTCCGTTCATGCTTTTAATGGGCGCTTTCGAAAAAGCAGAGCGGCCTGACGTATAGCCGTGCCCTTTTGTTGCTGCGTGGCCCAAATCATTCATGTTTTGTCTGCTTTTGAGTTTAATTGTCCCTCGGTGAGGGAGTCGGTGTGTGTTCTCACTGGGTGAGCGTATGAGTGATCATGTGTGTGAGTGTGTAATAAAGCACGGTCCTGAGCGGAGTGTTTTCTCTCCTGTCATAAGCAGCTACCCCGTGCATAAAGGCCATTAGCCCCAGTGAAGGCTGGACTACAGGCGGAGCCACGGTCATCCTCATCGGAGACAACTTCTTCGACGGCCTGCAGGTCGTGTTCGGCACCATGCTCGTATGGAGCGAGGTGAGGGTCGCTGCACACCTGAATTTTGTCTTACACACTTAATAAAGATGTTTTCTCCAGGGCTCAGTAGAGATTGTGGTTCTATACAGAATCAAGAGCACTCAAAGAACCACTGGCATGTTTAAAGTTGTCCTTGGATTGTGAAATAGTGCATCAGATTCATGGAGAATTCTGTATAGAAACTTCTAGAAAGTGTTCTGTTATCACAAGCTTGGAGTCACAATAGCAGAACCCTTTTTGGTGCTACATAGAGCTAGTCAATCTGAAGAGGCAATTCACCATACAAACATGCCAATGATTCTCTAAGTGTTCACGGTTTTGGACCCATTAGAACCAGGTACCATATAAAACCATTGTTTTTTTACTAAAGAGCCCGTAAAGAACCTTATTGAAACTGAAAGCTTGGTTCTTTGAAGAACCATTTTTGTAAATGATATGCCTTTGTAAGCTTTAAAGAACCGCCACATGATGTTAAGGTTCTAACAAGACCCTTTATAATGGTGCAGAGCTTTGCAATGATGTGCAGGTTCTTCATACACACTTCCCTCCTTCAGTGAGGGTTCTTTAGGGAACTGAAACTCTTTCTTCTATAGCATTGCTCAAAGAACTCTTGCTTTACAGAGTTTAGACCACTTCTAATGTTGTCCAGTTGTGTAAGCACTAATTGAAACAAGGTAAATTGTTCAGAGGTGGCCAGTAGGGTGAATGCTGGTGGAAAAGGAAAGGAAACATGAAGGAATGTTGAATTGTTTTGTTTTAAGAAGTCTTAAAAAATGAACTTCATTGAAATAACACAATTGCACTGGATAAAAATGCTTCAAACAAGAGACAAACGTCTAGACATAACCTGATCAGTCTAAGAACGTACCTATAAAAGCCTAAAAAAGAGAGATATTAAATATGCAGTCTAGATTTAGGATTGTTCACATTTGGTATGATGGCTTTTTGCAGTGCGTGCAGTAAACTGGCCACTGGAAAGATATGCCCATCCAGTGTGAAGTGAACAATCAATTCCATGTTATTCATTCAGGCTCTTTGCAGCTTATGCAGTCAACTTGCACTCAGCACAAACTTCAAGACTCGTTGATGGAGTTGTCTACTCACACATACTTCTTAGCAAGGGCCCCTGAAAGCCAATCAGCATCTGTTTGCTTATTTTATTATTATTTATTTTTCCAATTTAATCACAGGAGCAGATAAGGAATCAGATAAACCAAGCATGCTAAGCAGCCCAGTATCCACTTGGGCTTTGGCTGCATTCTGCGCGAGCTTGCAAAACAATCAAGCAATTAGGAATGAAATGTCTGGGAAAAAAACGAAACAGCAAAAGAGAGATGAAGAGAAGGGAAAGAGAGCCATGTGGAGGTGATTTTAACCAGCCTTACACCCTCTGGCTTTTCCTGAAGTCAGTCTCAGCCAAACGCCATTTGCTGGCAGAGAAGAGAGGAGAAGTGTGTGCATGTGTGGGGAGGGGGTGTATTTGCTGGGTTACAGGGAAGTGGCTAGCTGACAGGCTAATTTAGCATCAGAGTAGTAATTGTGTTTAGTAGCTAACATGGTTAGCATGTGTTAGCAGAGTGTGTGTGATGGCAGACTAAGCGCTAACTGTTCTGTGCCCTGCTGGTCCCTGGCAGCTGATAACGCCCCACGCCATCCGCGTGCAGACCCCACCCAGACACATTCCGGGGGTAGTGGAGGTCACCCTGTCCTATAAGTCCAAGCAGTTCTGCAAAGGAGCGCCAGGACGATTTGTCTACACCGGTGAGTGTGCAAGAAGCTCTTTCTGAAATCTGTTTCTCCCATTTTTACTTCTAGGGTTGGGGCGATTGAAACTGGTATATCAATATTTCCGATACTGAAGCCTCAACATTTATGGCACTGAAGTGTAGACATTCCTGAATTTGAAGTGACACTGAGACATTAATATTTCCAATACTGAAATATTGATAAGTCCAATAGTAAAGTGTTGATATTTTTGGGATTAAAATATTGAAATTTCTTGGACTTAAAAATTGATATTTTAGACACTTAAGTATTGATATTTCCCACATATAAGATCAGTATTTTTGACAATGAAATATTGGTTTTCAAAATACTGCAGTGTCTATATTTCTGAGACTGAATTATTGACCTTTCTGATACTGAAGTATCAATATTTCCGAGACTGAAATTTGATATTTTTGACGCTTCAATATTGGTGTTTCTCACATAGAAGACCACTATTTCTGATACCAAAGTATTGACATTTCTGAGCTTGAAAACTAATATTTTCAATACTTATGTATCAATATTTCGCATACAGAAGATCAGTTTTTACGATAACTGTTGATATTCAATCCACAGATTTCCACAATCACTGTGCTTCAGTTTATAATCCACCCTTATTTGTTATTTGTGCCAATAATGAATAATGTTATTGGTGCTAGTATCAGGATATTAGCTTTGGTATTGTATCACCAGTGATATCGCCCATCCCTAACTCACTCTTTCTTGTCACTCCAGTGGCCTTTTTACTTTTTCTTGCTCTCTCTCTCTCTCTCTCTCTGTCTGTCACTCTTGTACCCTTTTTCTCTCTTCCACTACAATGCTGCTCTCCTTTTATTGCCTCAGTCTTCCATCTTGACCATTACTCTATGCTTTGCTGGCTGTAGCCCACCCAGCTGTAACAGTGAGAGCTGGAGTCAGTGGAGGAAAATCGTGTGAGAATGACCTAGCCCCTCTCTCTCTCTCTCTCTCTCTCTCCTCTCTCTCTCTCTCTCTCTCTCTCTCTCTCTCTTTCTTTCTATCTGTAACCTTATCCCTTCTCCATCAGAGGGGCGAAGGGGGCAGCTGCCAGCTCCTGTTAATCTCAAGCCATTACAACACGTCCCCGACCCTTCCTCTCCTTTCCTCTCTCTTTCCCTCTCTCTCTTTTCCTCCATGCGTACATTCACCCGCCTAATGCACAGGTTACCATCACTGTGTGTATGTGTATATATATATAAATACAGATATATAGCCAGCAAGGTCTGTGTTTAGGGAGGGTTTTTAGGTGGCTGTAGACGCCTGGATCAGTGAGCGTGTGTAAGTTGTACCTAATCTCTTGTGCGGCTGGCTGATAGCTGAGGTGATGTGGTCACTCCATGTCTGACCTGGAAGCTCAGTATCTGATCTCGAAGCAGGCAGGACAATGAGATAATCATCAGGAATTAGAGAGTGAGAAAGAGAGAGAGACAGAGAGACAGAGGTGGGTAGCGGGTTGAACGGGGGGGTTATTCAGGGCCCCCGTTCCCCCCGGGGGGCAGCTGTTCCATGGTTCAGCCACAGTGTGGCTGCAGTCTGGGCCGTTTAACCCCCCCCCAGCAAGGCCAGGCCACAGGCCAACGAGCCCCTAAGATAATGAAACCCGAGCTGGGGGGGTCACCGCCTAAAACCGGCCCTGTTATATGAGCTTCGCCATTAGGGTCTGCACCACGGCCCCGCACCAAACGTCCTCAACCGTTCACACACATACTCACGTGTTAATGCTTAGGCCTTGAGATGTGCTACGAAAGTTCTGACGGAGAAATATCGTCGCTCATGTGAGCATGTAGGTTCACTAAAAGTAAGATTTAGGTTACAATCATATCATTTTGGCTACGTAGAAGGATCATAATCAGCGTTCATTAATCTCCTTTTGTGCAAAGTGTTTGCTCGTCTGCGTCTTGCAGACCACCCTCCTACCCCTCCCCCCTCATGTCTCCTTATGAGGATGTTTTTATTTGTTGTTTATTATTTGTCTCCACTGTCTGATCCCTGCTCCCGCTCGTCAGCAGGAGCGTTTAATTACAGCCAGAGATTTTGAGGACTTAGTTAATTATCCCCTCGAATTAAAGAGGGGAGTCGCATCCTACACGCCTCAACCCTCTCGCTCTTATTGAACTCCATTTCCCAGGGTGCCTTACCTCGCTCCGCAGGGTCATGAGAGACAGATCAGACGGATATTGCGGATGTTGGCGCACATAAGACTGGGCGCAGCGCAGTTATTACTGTCACTTATTAATAGCTTTGTAGTTAAACACGGCTTTAGCAAGTTAGTCACCGGTTTAGAGCCAATTGGGTTTCACCATCAAAGCAGTACTTATTAATGAACGTGTTTAAGCGCGGGGCATTATCAACAATAGCATTCATAATTACTGTAATTATGGTTGTTTTCTTTGACCAAAGCTCAGAGGTGCAGTTTGCTTTCATTTGTTTGTTTTATTCCTCAGCCTTCATGTCTCTCTCTCTCTCTCTTTCTCTCTTTCTCTCTCTCTCTCTCTCTCTCTCTCTCACTCTGTATATATTTTTTTCCAGTTCTTAAACTCTTGTAAGTGCTATCGATCGGAACAAATTGCCTGTGCTTGTAATTAGTTCATAAACAGTCGCTTTGAACTGAGAATGCTAGGAGGTCTTGGTAGTATTGTGTGTGTGTGTGTGTCTGCATGCGTGCGGCTCTGCCGGGCTAAATGGAGTAATGGCCTGCTTAACAAAAGGAATTAGAGAAAATGAATGTAAACAGTGCAGCAGAGATGCTTTACTGCCGCGTGCAAGGGATCTTTTTCATGTTGACCGCCCTCCCCTATCTGAAGAGTCACACCCTCTCTCTCAAGCTGATGCATTATCACCAATTACAGGCAAAGCAGAGGTCTCTTCTATGGCGGGTATAGCTCGCTCATTACACACACACAGACACACACACACGCACAAACACAGCCAGCATTCCTTTGGTACATGACAGTTCTGCATCCTGTGAATCACTGCACGTATGATGCAGTCTGGTGCTAGCATGGTGGTCAAAGCAAACACAGTAACACTGTAGTGGCAGGAGAGTCTCTGAAGTGTTAGTGGCAGCAGAGCTATCTTAGTATTAATGGTGGTTTTTATAGTGTTAGGCGCAGAAGTGTTAGTGATCCATAATAGCAGTGACCCTACAGAGGCCACTCCACAGATTCTGTGGCAGCAGAGTCTCCATTGAGTTAGGGGCAATATAGTCGTCATAGTGGGTGCAGAGCCTAGTGTCAATGACAGTAGGCTTTCCCTTGTGTTGGTGGCAATATAGTCGTCATAGTGGGTGCGGAGCCTAGTGTCAATGACAGTGGGGTTTCCCTTGTGTTGGTGGCAGTAGTGGCAGCAGAAAGAGTGGTAGTGGCAGCAGAGAATATCGTGTTAGTAGCTCCATATATGGTGCAATTGTGTCGATGGCAAAAGACTAGTGTCAATGGCTGTAGAGCCACTATAGTATTAGCGGCAGTAGAATTTCCATAGTCTTAGAGAGTTATTATCATAGCCTCCATAGCGGTTAGTGGCTGAAGAGTCCATAGGATTTCCCTTGCGTTAGTGTTAGTAGAGGTACCACCATATTAGTGGCAGTAGAAAGCCTTCACAGTGATAGTAGTATCGTAGAGTAAGTGCCAGCAGAGTGGCAGCAGAGTTATCATAGCATTAGTGGCAGTAGAGAGTATTGTGTGGAGTAGCTTCATGGTGTTACTGGCTGTAGAGTCACTGTAGTGTTAGCGGCAGCTGATGTTTCCACAGTGTTAGTAGCAGCAGAGGCTTTGTATATTAGTGGCAGCAAATAGTACTCATGGTGTTCTAGTGGCAGCATAGTGTCCATGCTTTCAGTGGCCAAAGGAAGTCTCAGTAGTGGCAGAAAGGTCCTCAGCATTCTTTCATGCACCAGCTGGGTGACCGGGAACGACGTGCTACTTTAGGAGTCGATAATTCTTCTCCATCACGGCCAGCACAAGCCGCCTGTCTCAGAGGTCAACGTTTCTTAAACAAATGACTCTGCGCTGGCTAGAAAAGCCAGCCAGTGTCCTGCCTCCCTCCCTCCCTCCCTCCCTCCCTGCCACTTCTTGCAGGGCAGCAGGGTCAACAGTGAAATTATACACTCCGCATGCTTGGCCATTGCAGGCAAGGCAGAGCACAATAAAAGCGGGATATGATGCGGTGTCGGAGTGGACCGTAAGGTTACACAAACACCGAGAGAGTGTGTAAGCGCTTTATGAGCTGCGAGGCCCTCGCCCTAAAACAGAGTGTCATTTAATACCGGTCATCCATGGACGCAGGGCCAGTGTGTGCGTGTGTGTGTGAGCAAGAGATGGTGAGTTAGTGTTTTTGAGCATGTGTGTGTGTAAGGTTATTTACAGCTCCAGGCTCTTACTGGTTGTGGAGTTTTATTGGCTTTGCTGCCTCTTGCTCCTCTTCAGTCTGTTCCTTTGTATCCTTTCAAGATCTCCATGTTCTCCCAGACTTTTTTTCCCCCCCTCGTTGCTTTAACCTTGTTTGTTTGTACCGCCGCGCCTTTTGTTAGCACAAGGCCACTTGTGCGGCGTCTGATACCTGTATCGGTTATCCATTGATCAGGCCTGGCGTGGAACAGCCTGTCAGGAGGGTCTATAAAAAAAATCAAAGCGGGACAGACGTGTTTGTCCTTCTGCCAATAACAGTCATTCCAAGAAGCCCTCTCAAGCTGATCAGGCAATTCCGAAAGCCTCGTCCAGATGTTCCCTTTAAGCTCTCCTATTGGATTTGACAGACGCATGTTCACTGTTCTTTTCCCTTCAGTACTCTTTCCTTTTTTTCGCAAGACTTAGCCATGCAAGGTAAACAGAAGCAAGTGCGTGGGAATGTATTTAGCCTTCCTTTGGGTTTCTCGTAGTAGTAAAATGCGCATGCTGTCCCCTCCACACTTGATAGAGAGAGAAAAAAAACAAGTAGCAAAAAAGCAGACGAAAAAAAAAAAAGAGAGAGGAAAGGATTTGGCTGCTGTTGGTATGTGAGACTTAAGAGAAGCAGGCCTCCAGAGCGCCCTTACGAACCATTTAGAACAATGACAGCAATCATAAATAAAGCTCAGCGCTGGGCTCTAATTGCATCAAAGCTATTGCTTTCTATTTAGGCATGGTCACCATGAGAGTCTGGCCTCAACGCTCTACTGGAGCTGAGAGAGAAAGAGCGGGAGAGAGAGAGAGGGAAAGGGAGAGAGAGAGAGAGACGTACCACCGGAGCTATCACCCCTCCGGACTATTTGTCCTAATCAGTGACACCCATTTACCAGAATTGCTTAAAATGAACTATACCTCATACAGAAATCGTACATTTACCAGCCGCCATTCATCACGTGGAAATTGAGGGCCAGTAAACTTTTCCTTTCCTCCGATGGGATTGTAGACATGCATCAAAATGTTAAAAAATGATTGGCGAGGGAGAGCTGTCACACATTTATCAGGGCCGAGGAACATTATTTGCTAATTTCCCAACCTGCTGCGTGACAGGGTGCTTCATCTTTGGACCCACAGTGACCGCCACGGCCCCTTTCTGTTATTAGTTCAAGTCAAGCGTTTTTTTTTTTCTCTCCCCCCCCCAACCCCACTTACTCTCACTCTCCCATTCCTTCTCTCCCTGACCCCCGCTCCCCTCCCTTCGTTTTTTTGGCCGCCTCTAACAAGAGCCATTTGTCTATCATGCGCCGGCACCTTCTCCCGATTCCACTCCAGAAGACTTTGACCACGGGTCCGCTCTGGCGCTCTCCGAGGGCCTGGCTCTCCTGGCCTGCTGATTGGCCGGTGCCCCTGATAAATCACAAAGTTTCCTCGTCAAGGTGAAGGTATCGACTCGGCTGCGCCAAAACTGACAAAACGCATGGAGGAGGAGACAGCCATTCATCATCCTCCAAAGAGGACAAAGGGGTCGTCTCAAACACTTCACTTTCCCAGCTACTGCCAGAGACTCCAAGTGTTAAAGATGCCCCGACCGGGCCCTGGCACCAGCACACACACACACAGTCACACACACACTGGCACCAAACCCAGTCCTTCATTAGACTAATTACTGACATTTAAAAGCGATTAACCCCAGACATGAGAATTTAGAACAGCGCACAGTGGCTCTGTCTAACTTCTCCTCTGCTAGCCTTCTCCCCATCGCTCGGGGTGCCGGGATCTGAGGCAGAGGAATGGCCCGGTCCATCAGGCAGGAAAGAAAGGTAAGCAGGGCACACCGGAGCTTCTGGAGATGCTGTAGCAGTCTTGGAGGGGGGTGACAGCACAGAGAGAGAGAGAGTGGTGGAGCCTGGCGGTAAACAAACTCTTTAGACAGCGGCACATGAAACAGCCTATCGCTGAAAGATCAGCGGTGCGATATGGAAGGAGGCTATCAGTGCATCAGCCTCCCTCTCTCTTTCTCCACCCACCGCCACCGGCTTCACACTGGATCAGATAGAACCGTCTCTCTCGCTTTCGTGCACACATACACGCGCTTCGGGTTGTTTATTTAGGTCGACAATGTAAAATAAATCCAATTTTTGTCCATCAGTCATGTATAAACAAGCGTGTTAGCAACTACATTAGCGGCAGTTTGCTGGAGATGCCGCTTTTTCTTTTCCAAACAAGGAGTATCAGACCGGAGAAATCGGAGCTAAGCTTTAAAATGGGCCATTCTTAGTGGAAACTAATAATATATATCAATAATGTGACTTTTCAGAGATCACACAATCCGAACAGTCCTCTGAGACTTCTTGCTTCTCTCTGTCTCACTGGTAAGCTGTAAAGTTTTGACCACCAACACTTCTTAGAAATCCTTTTGCGATTATTCCAAGATGTTACTTTTCCAAACCAGTGTTAGGAGTCTTGCCAAAGGACTCTTATTGGCGTAGCACAGCACTGTTACCCAGACCAGGAATCAAACCCCAGCCACTCCCACATGGGGTGATAGTGCTTCACCGTAGTGGAGCTTAGCTGCAGACCGTTCAAGGATCAGAATATCCAAGTACTACTGTAGTTATATATCCGTATAGAATAAGAATTGCTTTTATTGATTTTCTAGAAGCTGTCAAACCTGCTCTGAGAATCTTTCTTTTATAGGAGGTTCAGGTTGATACCAGAATCGTGACATAATAGCAGAAGAGCTGGACACATCAGTAATCTCATATCGGATAATTCAGTCGAAGACTCAGTGACAAAATTCCCAAACCTTGCTAGTACTGGACATTCCAGATACAAAATAACAGACAAGCTGAACTCATCAGTAACCTCATACTGGATAATTCAGACATAGATTTAGCTCCAAAATTCCCAAACCTACTTACTACTGGACATTCCAGATAAATGACATAATAACAGACAAGCTGGACTCATCAGCAACCTGGTATCAGATAATTCAGACATAGACTCAGTGACAAAATTCCCAAACCTTGCTACTACTGGACATTCCAGAATCATGACATGATAACAGACAAGCTGGACTCATCAGTAACCTCATATTGGATAATTCAGACATAGACTCAGTTACAAAATTCTCAAACCTTCCTACTACTGGACATTCCCCCTCCAAAAACAAGTACCCACTAACACAACTCTGCTTCAGCTTTTGTCCAGTTTATAAGACCCAACTAGAAGGTGCGAAGAGGAGCAATATAGAACTTAGAATGATTTTGCAATGAGGTTACTGACAGCACAGGTATTTGGAAGATATGAACCTGTTACTCCAGACTAGCATTCCGTCTTTTCAGTGAAACATGCACCGGTGCTTGCTGGAAGCGGCGAATGAACCTTCTCTGGTTTAAGAACACATTCAGATATAATTGGTCCTGCCGGTTGCTATTTTGGCCAGTGTGAGTTTTTTCTTCTTCTGCCTTCTTTAAATAGGTTTGTCCTTACTAAGTCACACACATTAGTCCTGCTCCAGTGGCCAGAGCATTTTTTATTTTTTTATTTTTTCCTGATGGATGACTCGCTCTTTTGTCCCACTCGTTCACACGCATCCTCTTCCCTCTCTCGGATCTGGGTCCTTATGCTTCTCCATCACGGGTTTTATTTATAGATTAATGCCAAAAGCCACGATGTATCGACAGCTGGAGGAAAACACAACTCATTTCAAATGAGTAGGGGGGGAAAAACGCAGCAATAATTTAACGGCCCCATTGATTTGTGCACCCTGTCCATGCATTGATCTTCATTTTACAATATTAATTCTCAGCTGAGATGGGTTGGGTTGATTCGGCATAGGAGGGCCAGCGAGATGTTAACACTGTGGTTAAGTTAGTGGTGTCTACTGTCCACTCCCTATAGACTAAGGGTCAGCGGGAGCATCTCCAAAGAGGAAGTAGGCAAGCCAGGCCGAGGGCTTACACGGGAGGCGGTCTTCTTTTTTTTTTTTTTTCATTTTTAAGTCTCCTTGTTACGGAGATAGACTCGAAAATGTAATTTGTGTCAGCGAAATAAAATATGAAGGGTCTCGTATATGATGTGGAGGTGAGTGGCTTTCCTCTGCCGTCGAGGAGCTACGGACGGTCTTCTCTCGCCTTCTTCTTCAGTCCCACTCCAATCATCATGCCTGTATCGGTTCAAAGTTCATGAAATTTCTATGAGCATTGATCTGATGCCATTGATTTTTTTTCCCAGCCAACGCCCCCCCCCACAGACCCACCAACACCACCATCACCACCAACACCACCTCTGCAGATCTTTGAAATTTTAATTTCCGGAGCATCTGAATTTTTCTCGGAGATGAAATAGCTTCCTCGGAGACAGCTGGCAATAAAATGAAGTTAGCACCACGTCGAAGAGATGCCGGCTCTCTGAACTCTGGGAGACTTTTTTCTTTTTTTTCCCCTCCTCTCCTCTCCTCTCCTCTCCCTCTCTCTCTCTCAGTCTTCACCCACATTCAAAGCCATGTAATGGTACAACCCCCATTCAGCTTAGCTTAGCTGTTACCTTGTAGTTGCCTATTACGTTCAGGTTCTTGCTCTGAGGTATTTTCCACGTTAACTCTTGGTGTCAGGCAAAAAAGCCTTGAAAGCGCAATAGTAGCAGCTTCTCCGCGGATTCTGGAGTGGAGCCCACTCGCGCTCCTGTTTTTTTTACCTGGCCCACTTTACTCAGTTACCAATCGGCGGGCCATTTAATAAGCTGCTTCTGATATAATCAGTATTGGCGTCTTCCCTCTGGATTGGAGAGGCTAACGTGTAAAGTGCTTGTCGGCAAATAACACTTTGTCACTGGAATCGCTAACCCCCTCTAGAGGCACGGCTCTGTATTGAGCAGTGTGAATAGGCTTCTCTTCGTTTTTCTTGTTCTTTCTTTTCCTTTCTGTGTGCAACATCTTTGGCATAGAACTGTAGAGAACCCAACCGTGTCTCTCTCTCTCTCTCTCTCTCTCTCTCTCTCTCTCTCTCTGATATTCTCTCTCATGTCTCTGTTTAGCTTTGACAGTAACAAATGCCTTGCTGCTTGGCGTAGATTATATTTCTGGGCCTGCTCAGTGAAATTATAATTACGGCGGTGGTCTGTTTTGGGGAGAGGAAACTAACTGTATTATTACCAACGTATGGTAAGAAGGAAAACGAGCTGAAAGACGAATTGGTTTAGAAAAACGAATCCTGCGGCTGTTCAGGATCCTAATGAATCTTTTCCTGTTTTTCTTATGCCAGAGGAGGAATTCTGGAGTAAATTAAAAGAAGTGCTTTTTCTGCATTCCTTCTTTTTTTTTTTTTGTTCCACTTGTTTTTTTTTGCCTCCCTCCGCTGGGCCATAACAACAGCTTTTTGGTGTTAAAAGATGCTTCCCGTCCAGTCTTTTCAGCGAACAGTTCTAAAGGAAACCGAGATAAAGAGCAAAAAGAGAGAGAGAGAGAGAAAGCCGGAGTGTACATACACTGGTCACACCCCGCACTTCCGCCTTTCCCTGGAGAAACATTCCTTTCCGAAAAGGACAGCATACCTGAAGTGAAACCTCTCTCATCCTCTCTTCATTCCTCAGTCCTCGATTTTGGCAAAGGGGAGGAAAGAAGAGGGAACAAGAAAAATAGACTGCACCAGTGTGCAGTGGTGGGGGTAAGGCTTCTTGATGGCGTAGGTGGAGCAGAGATAAGCTCGGAGCAGTTAAGTATAATTAGACAAAGTAATAGCGAGCAACAGCAATAAAGCCACTCATTATCTTGCCCAAAGATATAGCCTTATCATAATAGGCGGTAATGGGGGCGTGGAACGGAACAGGGAGCCCTCGCCGCTTTCACTCATGTTTGTTCAAAGAAGCAGAATTACACCAACATCTATTTATCAAAGTTCTGCCCTCCATTGCTTTTCCTTTTCCTTTTTCCCTTTTTTTGGGGAAGGTGGGGGGTGTTGGGTCTGCTCCCTCCATTCCTGCTCCTGCAAGATCAGAGCCAGGCTCCTTTCGGAAGACTTTCAAAGGAAGCGGAACTGTTCAGCATGTGGCAGAAGGGGCGGACGTTCAGTCCTCTTGTCTTCTCTCCCTGATTCCAGTGGATCTGCGGCTTCTTAAATGCACGAGAAAGAGCTGACAAAGCTTGCATAGTCATCAGAACTCAGGAAAAAAGGCTCACTCACCTGTCCTCCTGCCACAAACTCACCTTTAATTAGTTCCTACCACACGTTCGCCATACAGGCAACACTTTGCTCTGTCAGTGACTCTGCTCTACTGGTTTGATGCTGATCCCCATTAACACTGTAGACATTTTAGATCACGTCACCTGGCTCGCTTTTTCAGGCATGTTCTTCATAGGTTTGACATGCGATTGACGGATGTTCTGATTCTTTAAAATGAAATAATAATAAGCTCGGGTATTTTTGGCACCGTTCCGGGTCTTTTCTGTTGGGTGCACCAAGCTAACTTTTGCCATGTCTCTTAGCTTCAGGAGCCGGCGCCGTCGTAATTCATCATGATTTACGGCGAGCGTGTCACTTTCCCGTGCTGTTATTACGGGATGGCTCTCTTATTCGGAAAGAGAAGCATGTCGGAGATATGTATCTTCTGCCGTATAGCGTGTCAACTGTGAGGAATGACAATGTACAATCTTTGAGAACAAGGTCAAAGTACTCGATCTTCAAATACATGGAGACGTGCACTGCTCAGTGCACACATGCGCGCTAGTGCACGTGCACACATGGCATACCGTACTGTAGGAATGAGACTGAAGCCCGAACCCAACTTTGAGACCCAACTCGACCCGACCAGCCCGGTCGGACGCGCTAACAGATGAATTATGGAAGACACAGTTTTACAGTGCTTTGAAAGCTGAGCGTTGGCTGTAGATTGGCGGTTAGTGGTGCAAGAAAACACTCTGACACCGTTCAGGCAAGTAGCTGCCGTGGAATGGCAGCTTCCACTGTTCCACTGTTTTGCTGAGGAGGCAATGTGCCAGTCCTCCTACTATCCTACCCTTCATACTGTTTGTGACCTGTATGCTTTTTATCTGATGTAAGAGCCAGGTCATAATGTCTCCACAGTGAAGAGATCCCTGACTCATTTGGAATTTTAAACAGTTCCCACTTACAGAGCTTTCTGTTTTTGAGGTCAGCAGTTGGTAAGTCTGGCTTTGTTGTACACAAACACTGGCAGAAAAACAGAGCACTGCTACATATTAGCTCATCAATAATGTAAATGCACCCAAATGTAAGCTTCAATCATTTTCTTTTTCCTGGGGGAAGATAAGTATTTGCACCTTTTCATAACCTGGGATGGTTCATCACGAGTTCTTTAGTAAAGACAATGGGCCTCATTCATCAGTATTTGAGTTATTAAATATGTTCTTAAGAAATGTCCTAAGAAATAGTCAGATTCAGCGTTCTTAAACCACAGAACCGTTCACATGTAGATACATAACAATTGGTGAATGTTATGCTAAATTTCCCTAACTGGGATCAATAAAGTATCTATCTATCTATCTAGATGTTTCTTCGCAAGAACAATGGGTGAGTGAGGCCTATGGGCTTTATATAGAATCAAGAACACTCAAAGAACCATTTGCATGCTTAAATTATTCTTTGCATGGTGAAATTGTTATTCAGATTGATGGAGAATGTGCTGCATGTGGTAGAACCTTTTTGAAAACATTATATACAGCACCAAAAAGGGTTCTTCTATTGTCATTGTAACAATCTCAGAACCCTTTTGGTGCTATAAGGAAACATTTTCTACACATAATAGGGAGGAAACTGAAGCCCAATCCCAAACCCCTCCCACGACTGCGATACATGATCTGAGCTTTTGCCAGAGAGTACTCCGACACTGATATTTGATTGGGACTAGTAGCTCCCTTCCACTTCCTATTCAGCAACGTGCCAGTCATCTTGCTATAATAGCTCAAAAGCCTTATTGAAAATGGTTCTATACAGCACCAGAAAGGGTTCTTCTATTGTTAAAAGCTTAACATCATAACAATATCAGAACCCTTTTTGCTGTTATAAAGAACCAGTCTCATAAAGGTCTATATTGAGACACGGATCCAACACATTCTCCATCAATATGAGGAACCGTTTTCAGCATGCAAAGAACGATTCACAGTTATATATATGGTACAAACCATTCCCTTTACTAAAGAACCCTTGAAGAACCGTCTTTTTAAGAGTGCAATGTCCCGAAGTCAGGACATGCTATATGAAGTCAATATAGCTTAACTATAATTGCAATGAGATGTGGTACAATAATGTTCCCTAACTGAAAGTACTGAAGATGTACCCTCAAGGGTACCACCCCAGTGAAATGAGGGGCACCACCGTAGTGGAAGTTTAATACCTGTCTTTTTCCTGAGGATGTAATAGACCACAGTTGAAACACCATTCTAAGATGTAGTACTACACATGCGAACACGCATGCTCAGACGCCTACCCCCAGACATCCATAATCTCCCACGTCCCCCCATTCCACACATGAAAAGGAGCCTGTTCTCAGTTACCAGATTGTGCTTAACATTCTCCTCTACAGATGAGGGGTGGAAAACAAAACATCTAAATATGACGAGGCAGATTTGTCATCTGTGAAAGGCAGCACTCCTCTGTTCTTTCCTCTTTTCCACCAAGCAGAAAAGCATCACCGCCTCATTAGGAAACACGGTTCCTCTGTCTGCAGCAGCTCTGGAAGTCATAAGTGTGCTGGAAGGCTCTATTTGATTTAACATGCTCACTTATCGCTGCTGTCATAACGGAACCCCATATCTCTGTAATGCTAACTTTATAAGAGACGGGAAAATCTTGGCTCTTTCTGTCTTTTAATCTACTCTACTCCTCTATGAATACGACCTCTCAATGTGTTTATTTCCATGCGTAAAGAACATAACCAAAGCTCACAGCTTTCTGGTTTGAGGTTAACCTTTGCTTGTTTGTTTGTTTCTGTCACAAACAAACAAGCAAACAATAAACGGATGACAAATGAAGATGTGAGCAAAACATGCAGCCAGTGACAGACGCCAGTCCACCAATCAGACACAGTCACTTACTCAAAGCCCCCTGAAGCAATGGTGTCTGTGGCCATGGCCAGTTCTGCTCTCTCTCTCTCTCTCTCTCTCTCTCTCCTTTCTCTCTCTCCCTCTCTCTTTCTCGCTCTCTCTCATTATCCGTGAGGTCAGTGAGCTGCATTGGAGAAGAAGCGGATAGATCAATACAAATTATCTTTGAGCAAACCCTCGCTGACAGGCTGAATTGCAGCATATGTTTACCCAAAATCAGGCAATTAATCTTAATATCACCAAAGTAATGCGGGACAGGTGAGAGGTCAGCCACTCTCTCCACCTCATAATTACCCGCCTCCAAAACAGGAAAGTGCTATTGATTGGCCGAGCCCAGGGCAGGGGGGCTGGGACAGAGCCAAGGGGGAGGGGTCACCCTCCGGCCGATTCAGCTGTGGACCACAAGCGCTTACCTGAATGTAGAATGTGTTTATGTGTGAGGCAGAGAGAAAGAGAGAGATAGAGGGAGAAGGAGTGAGAGAGTTTATGTGTGAGGCAGAAAGATAAAGAGATAAGGGAGCATAAGCAAAAGAAGCAAAAGAAAGAAAAAAAGAAGAGAGTGAAAGAGGGTGAGAGAGCGGGAGAGAAAGAGAGAGAGGGGGTGAGAGAGAGGGAGAGAGAAAGAGAAAGAGATTGTATGAGAGAGAGAGATAGATGGTGAGAACGAGTGACAGTGAATAACAGAGAAAACAGAGAAAAACAGAGATGGACAGAGAAAGAGGAGAGTGGGAGAGAGAGAGAAAGGGAAAGAGAGAAAGAGAAAGAGAGGAAAAGGGAAAAGAGAATAAGAGATAAATTAACAGAAACAGAAATAACAGACTGAGAAAGAATGATAGAAAGATAGATAGATAGATAGATAGATAGATAACTTCTGTTTTTGCATTGTATTGTTTTCCTCTAATCGGAGTCTCATATCCACCTCAGCTGTTATTCATATCACATTATGGAGTACAGTGGTGTCTGCTGGCTCTGCCGGCTCTGCGTGTGTGCGGTGCAGTGTGCAGGTGGCGAGGGCTGTGTGTTAATGAAGGATTCTGTGACCTCCTCTGTGTCATTAGCATCAGATCAATAAGTGATGAGCATTTGTCTCCATCAGAATGCATCTATTAAACCGCAGCCACTGTCACAATCAAACACTCATACTGAGTGTGTGTATGTGTGTGCACGTGCGTAATCTCAGACGGGACACTGCCACAAACATTGTGTCGTCTCTCATATGAAGGCCCTGTCCTAAATAACTGGGACCAAGGCCTTTCAGCGTTTACCCCATTTAACTAAGCGACTGATCCATTCTGAGAATTTGGTGATTTAAATCAGCCACTAGATGAGTTACCACACATGGGCATGTAGAATCAGCACTGCCACCATGTTTTCTGTCACTGTGTAAGAGATGCATGAGGCCTTATTCAGTGATCAGTTACTGTCTATCTATCTATCTATCTATCTATCTATCTACCTATCTATCTATCTATCTATCTATCTATCTATCTAGTCCATGTAAAGTTATAGTTTTGCAGTCACAAGTTTCTTCTACAGCAGCCCCAATTTGCCCATCGGTTTCTGATCTTTCATGTGTAGGAGAAAAGGCAGAGGGAGGAGAGGAACAAGGTAACAATTAAGGAATGCAGAGAATAAGAGAGAGACTGAGAGAGTTACATCCTTGTGAGAAGTCGTGTCATGTAAAATCAATACAGCCGATCAATGCTTTATTAACAAGGCAGCATCTTATTTCACATTGCTATGCTGCACTTTGTCTTCAGCCATGCATGATGGCCCGTCAGATAGCATCACTCCTGTCAGACTGGCAGTCGCAGGGTGACACACGCGCGTGCTGCTCTCATGCTCACCAAACGCATGCAGCTCCCGCGAATATCGATCACCGACCCCCCACACTCAGATGTAATTGCGCCACTTCATCATAAAGTCCACCAATTATTTTGTGGAAGTTCTTGTCTCTTTCAGTTTCAGCCGCTCTCCACCTGTCACAGAGCTGCTGTAACATACTCATCTGCTCAGTATGCTTGTCATGCTGACCACAATGGACTGTTTTGGCTCATGTAGGTAACAAGTGCTGAAGGCCAGTGATGTTCCCTAATTACGGTCATGCAAATGAGCACATTTCTGGCTTCAAAAGGAAAACTACTCTCATACAAATGGAGGTTCTCATGCCAGAGAAGAAACAAAGAGCTTCTTTCTTTGGAGAACCCCCACATCAGTGGTCACCGACCCTGGTCCTGGAGATCTACTGCCTTCTAACCTTCCTAATTATCTAATTCAGAAGATCTCGATTGGCTGAGTCTAAGTGTTAGTTAAGGAGTTAGCACTTTATATATGCAGTGGAACGGGTCATATCCAGGACCAGGCTTGGTGGTCCTAGGAAGAACGTTTATGTAAGGCTTTTAATCTGTTCATCACAGCCACAAAATGAGGAACCCTACGTGTACCTCTGGTTTTACCCATGCGACACACGCTTGCCCATTTTTATAGATTATAGATATAGATTATATGACATACATCAGTTTAGCTGCTTGCGCTTTTACACATGATAATGACACTCGCAACATGGACACCTCAGAGAAGACAACAGGTGAGGAGTCTGGGTGCGCACCTCTGCTTTCCAGAGGAATAGCAGTGCAGTCATGCTCGGCTGACCTGTGGAATTTGGCTTCATTCTAGAATTTCTCTGCTGATCTATAGGCTTAGATATTAATATAGTTTCCCAAAGACTACAATAAAACATGTTGTTTGGAGAGGGAGCATAATGACCATAATGATCCTGTAGGACTGAAGTTGGTTACTCTTATTGTTGGCGTGTCACAGCACTCTACTCTCAGCAAGGCTTCCTGGGCTGCGAGATTAAGGGCTTCATATCCCGCGTTTCCTGAAGGCTAGCAAAGCGATCCAGGGCTCTACTGACCTGTGGAGTTTGGCTTCATCATGGACTTTTAAAGTCAGTTGTTGCAAGTCATTTCCCTATCTCCTGTGGTTATGCTCATGAAGCCATCAGTCAACGTCGACTCAGCTTTCATCACTTTAACTGTCAAATCAAGTCGTGCAACCCCTAGTGCATAACTGCATGAAGCTAATTGGTGGGCTGTTCTCCCGTATTCTATACTATCTATCATTTGTTAGGTACATTAGCTGTGTAGCTCCAATGCAAACCCCCAGAAGTAAACCTTGGATGGCTTCACTCCACATGTGGGGTATCCCTTAAACAATCCCGGGCCTGCAGGGCTGCATTGTTGGCTATTGCTGACAGTGATATCTACATTTGCGGCTGGTAATACTTTGTCTGCTCAGGCTACGCAGTCATCCGATGCAAGTCTTTTTTTTTCTTCGTCTTGTTCTTTTTCTTCTTCCATTTCCTCTCTCTTTCTCTCTCTCTCTCTCTCTCTCTCTCTATCTATCTTCTTCCATGCTTTCTTTTAGTGGAGGAGGGCTGTAATAGACCTCCGCCAGTTCCTCTAAAGCTTGTTAAACACAATGTGTGCAGTCGCAGCGAGTTGAGATTATGATTCATGCACTTGTATATGGAGCGGCGCTGGCCTTCTGATTTATAACCCGCGCAGTTCATACTCAAAATTACTATTTTAGAAGGGAGGGGGTGCACGTGTGTGGGTGTATGTGTGTATGAGGAGAAAAAGAGAGGGAAGGGAGAGAAGAGAGAGAGAGAGAGAGTGGGAGAGAGAGAAAGAGAGAGAGAGAGAGAAAAGATTAATTACTATTTGTGGCCAGCAATTTCATGAGGCTGGCCCAACACAGCTGTGGAATGATGGCGCCCTACATCAGTTTGTAGTCAGCCATTCACAGATTATTAAAGCTTTGTAAGATGAAGTGCTCCTCCTGCCTGGTTTGCACTGGGGCAATATGGAGGAGAGGGAAAGAGAGTGAGAAAGAGAGAGAGAGAGAGGGATAAATCTGTGAGGGGCAATAGCCAGACATATGTCATCATCGGCTGTTTGCCATAAATCCAGCAAACGGTACAGGAAGAAGGAACCGATGCAGACTTCGGAGCGCTGACAGCCGTGATTGCTGCGTGTGTACGTGTGCATATGTGTGCGTAGCCGTCGCGCACCCTCATTCATAATGTATCCACTAAGCTCTCCAAATTTATTTGATCAATTACAGCCAGTTTGCTTAAAAAGACGGGAGGTTGGTGGGAAAAACAACTAGGAAAACAGAAATGGCTCCGACGTTGAGTTGTGTTGGGTGGCATGTGTGGATATTGTGTGCAGTAAAACTAAATGATGTTATCGGCCTTTATTCAAATGCTCCGCGTTTGATGTGCGCATGCATTTTGACGAATAAGCGCAATAACATTTGTGCAGACTGCGGTTCAGACTGCGTGCCTGAGAACTAACAGATGCTGCCTCTTGTTTGTGTGTGTGTTTTTTTGCGGTCTAGCTTTGAACGAGCCCACCATCGACTACGGCTTCCAGAGACTGCAGAAGGTCATCCCCAGACATCCAGGTGACCCGGAGAGGTTGCCAAAGGTCAGTAAATGCTTTGAGAGAGTGAGTGAAAGAGAGAGAGAGAGAGAGAGAATGAGAGAGAGACTGAGAACGAGAGACAGAGAGATATTCATCATAGAAATGTCAGAAATGGGAAACAATGCAATCTCCTTTGGCCAGTCATCGCTATTCAATCACCGGGCCACCGGAACACACACAAACAGGCTCGCACAGCAGGCGGGGTGTGTTTGGATTCGGCGCGAAAAAAAAACTTTCGACGTGGCGAAATAGTTCAATTAAGCATTTTTCCACTCCAGTAAGCAGTGGCGATTGTAATCGGAGCGCAGCCCTCTTTCTGATGTGTGATTATTTCCCTCTTGTTTTCCTTTCATTTTCCAAAGCTAGATCCACTTTAATCTTTTGTTTACAAAGCTTTTCCCGTTATAAGTCCTTGTCTTAGCGGGTTAATAAATGAGGTCCACACTCACGTTAATATCAGCAGCAGGGTTCTCGCTGAGTCAAAATGTGCTCCTTTTGGTTGTTTTCTACCCCTCCTCTTTTTTTTCCAATTTGAATCCCACAATCCGAGCAGTTTCCTGGCTCCCATGTGGGTGACACATATCACCATCCCCTTGTTTTTTGATGTGGGACATAAAAGAAAAAGCCACGCTTATCGTTTCTCTCTTCTTCTTTGTTCAGCACACTTTGATTCACTATTTTTTTATTCTTTATATATATATATAGAGAGAGAGAGATTTTTTTCTTCTGCTGCTCCCCTCATTTGGCTTTGATATGATCTATGACTCGTGCCCAGGCTAATAGAAAACGCGTTAATTTCCCATCTGAGACGGGCGCGGAGCCCAGGGCTTTTTCTTAATAACACGTTGAGAGATTATTTTGTACCCAGCTCGTGGGTGCTGACCACCAGCGAGCTCTAATAACAGATATCATACAAATATCTATTAAAGCCCAGCATGGGAGCGGCCAGCGTCATTAACCGGAGCCCGACCAGCTCTGAGCTCCGGCCTGGGCGTCCTGTGGACTTGCGCCGAACTGGGAATCCCTCAGCAGAGCCGCGGCCCACGCCACATGATGTGTTTCAATTACACTTGGCTTTCTCTCTCTGCGGAGAGCAATATCTGGACAGGAAATCTCGTTCCAGTAAATGCTTTAAACTATCCATTACCAATAAAGCAGCAGAACCAGGCCCAGGCTTCTCACAACCCCAACCCCACCCCCCCCAACCAACCAACCCTCCACACTGAGTCCAGACCTTTTGTTCCAATTGGTATTGTGTTCTTGCCTTAGCCGGGCTTCAAAACCACACTTACATCTCCATTAAGTTTTGGCTGGAAACAAAAGCATCCAGAACAGTGGTTGTGGAAATGCAGGCTCTAGAAAAGTGGCACCAAAGCATGAGAGAGAGGCTGGCGGGGATGGTGGAGGGTGGGGGTTTAGGTGTTTTTTTCTAATTCAGGTAAACCTTCAACAACAGGGGCCTTCGCGGCAAGCCGATTGGCGAAGAGAGATGGATTCTAGCAGTTCCAATAAACAACATAAATATTTGATTTTGGTCTTTTAATGGACCCAAATGTGGAGTTCAGCGGCATGTAAATGAAAGTGCCAAGTGATTTATCATAGTTACGGCAGCCGTCTGCTCCAGGCGGCGAAACCCGCCTGGGTCACAGCCGGCTCCGCGCAAAGCAGCAATTGACCCTTACGCGGATTCTCAATGAGAGCGTGCGTGCGAGGGTGCGGCGGCATTAGGGTCCAGACAGGCCTGGGTAATAAGGAGGGAGGAATGTAAAGCGCGTGTTCACAATAAGGTGAAGGCGTCACAGTGCTGTTCTCTCTGCCACTTCAGCACAGAGTTGATAATACTAACCTGATATTGATTTCCACTGTGCCTCCTACAAAACCCACCCCCCTCCCCTCCACCCCCGTCAAGCTCCTCCTCCCTCCTATTCCAGGGAATCTACAGCGGCTATGGTTTGATGGGTAATTGTAGTTGGGACAGAAAACCAATATGGCGAACGTGTATTGCTTTCGACGTACACTAATGACACGGCGGCTACATATGTAAGCTCTTAGCGGGAGCATGACCGAATTGAAGTTTACCTCCCTAATTTTAGATAACGTCGGTATTTGCAAAGCCAATCCAGGCCGAGGGGCGTCGAGCGAGCACGTTTATATACAAAGATAGGGCGAGAAAATAAAGGCAATATCGGGAGTCAGCCATGTGATGAAGGAGGAGATTGCTAAAGGGACCTTCCAGTCCGCTCCGCTATTGGAAAAAGGGTGTCGTCCATTATCCTTCATACAGAAGAGAGGGATGGGAATCCGATTAGATGCTATACTTTCGCTTATGCTTGATCAAATGATCTTTATTGCCATCATATAGCGGTAACCTGCCCGCTTTACTGGCGAATTAAACGCTCCCTTCCCTCTTTCCCGACGTTCCTCTCCCCCTCCGTTTCAACCTGGCAAACACAAATCTATTCCGCTTCCTTCTCAATCTAATATACAAGAAAATTTATTAGAAATGCATTCATGTCGAGCAATTACCCATGCATTAAAATTCATCTTCTTTCTCTCGGCTTTTTGAAGTAGCTACATCTATTGGGCCCCCACACTCCTCAATGTATTCATAACCTGAGGCTAGAACTAACAGAATAATTGCTTTACAGTTTAGAATGACATTAGCACCTCCAGCCAGCAGCTCACCTCGCCCGGCTTTCTGCCTGCTGATGTAGTGCGCGCGCCCCTCTCCAGATATTGAGAGGCTGATAATAATAATAATAATAATGACATGAGCCCCCCGTTTTTAAACGGTTCACGTCCACGGGCGGAACAGTTGAACACTTGTAATAATAACGCCCCACATTTGTCACGAAAGCAAGCCCGGGGATCGTTTTTGAGCTTTAATAGTTTCCGTTTAACCTGGAGTCTCTTACGTCTTGGCGGAGAAGAAAGAACGAGAGAGTGAGAGAAAGAGAACAGAGAGAGAGAGAGAGGAGTCAATTACACTTAGCGTGGCGGCGCTCCGAAATTTACATTGAAATGCTTCTCAAACACCATTCACCGCTAATCATATTCCCAGCGTGAGGCCGGCTGAGCTGAGAGGGGGGCCACGTTGGTAACAAAACAAACTCATCGAGCCTCCGATGATTGGGCCCCGGCTCTCGCTTCGCACTTCAGCACCAGCCGCTAAATCCGCTTCATTAGTAGAGACACCTCGTGGCAAATGACAGATTAGAGTGGAGAGGAGAACGTGATTTCCTTAAACTATCCTTATGTCTCCTCCACCCGGGCGCCATATGGACGAGGAGTTCGAAAGAGGCTCGCCCAGACGGGCTCCTTTTTTTTTCCTCCCCGCCGCCGTCTTGGCGGACGCGGCAGCCGTCTTAATTGTAGTAATCGTCGGGTAAAATTGGGAGACGTGTAAGGAGGATCGCGATATGACGGGTGAAGATGATGAGTAATTATTAGCAGCGCCGGAAAACACTTTATCTGGCTTCCGAGAGAGGGAAAGAGAGAGGGAAAGAGAGAGGGAAAGAGAGCGAGAGAGTGCCTGAGCCGGCTGATGGGACGGGATTAAGACAGCTGGGCCTTTCATTGATTGTACCTGCCGCGTGACAAGTGTAATTCTTTATTTGTATGCAAACTAGATGCATGCAACATGAAGCAGAGACACCAATTTCTGAGGTAAATGCCCATTTTAAGAGCCACTCATCCGCTCCCTCTCAGGATTAGAGTGCGTCTCTATAAAACGTATGGCGTGCGCACCGGGGCCCCCGACTTCTGCGATTAATCTTAATAAATACGGATGCAAGATGGCGGCCGGGCCTGCGAATGAAGCAGCCAGCCAGGCGTGTGGAAGGGGAAAGTGGAAGTGCGCTGGCAAGGGCAAGAGCTGAGGTTGGGACTCCACTAGCAGTGTGGGTTTTACCACATGTCATATACTATGAAGAAAAGGCCCCGACTCGGACAATCTCAAGGGCTTAACACTGATATGAAAGAAGTAAAATATCTCTCCGCCCTTTTGACTCCAGTCTTATGCAACTGTACGCAGGACTTCTTCTATCCATCACGATTTGATATGCAAGATCAGTCCAGTTCAACAAAGACCCAATTTCATACCGTCCCTGTCTGTAAAAAACGTCTCTCCATTTCTTGTTGATTTTTACTTTTATGGATCATGCACAGCAGGTGCTGTTTACATTGTGTGGGAATTTCTTGATGAATGGACCAGCAAAAATGACCCAAAGTTGCATAGAAAAAAGTCTGGTTCCATTGACTTACATTGAAATTAAATGAGGTTTTGGCCTCTCCTGTAAAGTTGTCATTTTGGAGAAGCTTGTTTTTCTTTGGACAGTGATGATATGGATATGTAAACCTCACATCAATTGAAAATGCCAGCTGCTGAAAACTTTTTCTTGATGATTGGGCCAATGTTATCACTGTCCAAAGCAAAAGAGGATGCAGCTTCTATGAGAGAAGGCAAAAACGTTCTTAACGTTGAATGCAAGTTAATGTAAAGAAGCTTAATTCCAAGTGATTCGGGGTATTTCTATCGGTCCATTCATCACAAAATTCTCACACAATGCAAAGAATGGCTGCCATGTTCAAATGAGGTAGGAAAAGACTTGATCGAGCCCTGCTGCATTCCATTGGCATAACAATGCCATAAACATGTCATAAGCTGTCATACAGATTACATCCAGTGTCATATTACCATTACGGTCAACTGCCATAACAGACATCAATGCTTGGTGACGGCTACTTGAAGCAGACTTACTATGTGACATAACCGTAAGCATATATGACACATCTATGACAAGTTTATGTAGCACGGCTCTGCCAGTGCCAGTGTAGCCAGGCTGCTGTAAGATATCACAAAGAAACATATTTGCTTTTCGTTTCAAGTCTTATGAACCACTGAAATGATCACCTTAAGACAACAGACAGAACTCTAGTGTTGCCACTTGAAGAGAAGAGCAACAACAAAAAAACAACAGAGAGGGAGAAAAACAATAGGACAGGCCAAGCGAGACGTCCTAGAGCAGCTCGCGAGGCTTGTTGGCAGAGCGGGTGTAATTTTTGAAGGGAAGCTAAGCAGAAAGTTAATCCGTGTTGTGCTATAAGTAGGGGGGGGAGGAGGCTTGCAGACATGGATAAGACAGGGTTGTGGGCATCGGGTCCCAGGACGCAGCCTCTCAGGCAGCGCTGCGAGGGAACTCATTTATGAAGTCCTTTACAACAGCCACTGAAAGAGGTTAATTGAAAAATTTCCTAATGTCATTATGAAAGAACTAGATTAACCCGAGCTAATTCACTTTATTGTTCCGAAGAAAGAGGAATGGGCATTGAACTCCGCTACAAATTTGGGGCATGAATTAAAGGGTGAGATGTTGTCTTTGAGGACTCTGCCAGTTTAATTAAGATATGGAAAATGACTCATTGTTCTTTCGGCGCTAAAGTGGGCGGATTTAGCAGCCGAATGCGGCTCTCGCGCTTTACGTATCGCGCGGCGGAGCGCTCGCGTGTGTTTGTTTGTTTAATACCCAAAAGGCCACGGCATTAAAAACTCAAGTGCTTATTATTATTATTATTATTGGTTCTCTCTTCTTAGTCGTTTTAGCTTAGAGGTTGCACGCCACTTCACTCGCTTTGGCATGGGAAAATTGGAATGGGCCCATTGGCATCCCTGCTAATTTCTGCTATTATAGCACAGAGAGAACAGCTATTGCTGGTCAAATGCTAGTCAAGTCTTCGCAACCTCACTTTTATAAACTAAGCATTTATGCTAACATAGCCTGCGGTGATGTGGCTCTTTGCATTGGTCTGTGGCTAACCAGGCTGTTTGTGTGCGTTTGCATTGCAGGAGGTTCTACTAAAGAGAGCAGCTGACCTTGTGGAGGCTCTGTACGGAATGCCCCACAACAACCAGGTAAAACACCTTAGCGTACACGCTAATGAACTCCCACTCACTCTCGCCCCCTCTCTCTCTCTCTCTCTCTCTCACTCTCTCTCTCTCTGTACAGTGGCTGTAATTAAATCAGTGCCTCTCTCCCCCTGCTATGCTCCTCTTTGTACATTTCAAAGCTAGCTGGAGGCCATTGTACTGTAGCAGGGTGTCATTGCACCAAGAGTATTTTTTTTTCCTCCCCCCCTCTTTCTCTTTTCTCTCACTTTTATTTGTGGTTGCTGCTCGTGGAGCAGAGAGAGGAGTTAATCACTCGCAACGCGCACACTCCCGCACACAGAGTGCTTTATTTAAATGGAAGAATAACCTTGAACCTCGGCCCAAAAAGGCGCGCTCCTCAAACACGTCGGAGAAAGCGCTGCTTTGCAGATGTGGTTCGAGAGGTCTAATGCATATTCAAAAGCAATGATCCATGTTCTTGTTCTTCGGCAGTTTGGGCTCGCGGACTCCGCAATCCGGTCACGTCACAACTGAAAGAACCAGAAAACAAAAGAAAGAATAAGATGTACAGTTCTAACGTATGTGTGCACGTGGAATTATCATTTGACTAAGACTGAGTTTTTATGTGTGTCCTGCAGGAGATCATACTGAAGCGGGCGGCAGACATCGCCGAGGCTCTGTACAGTGTACCACGCAACCACAACCAAATCCCATCTCTCGCTAACACCGCGTCTCACGGCGGCATGATGGGGGTCAACTCGTTCGGCAGCCAGCTGGCAGTCAACGTCTCCGAGACCTCACAGGGTAATGACCAGGGTATGTGGCCATGTGTGAAGATAAGCTGCAACAACAACAGCAACAACTACAACAATCATTGTACTTAGCTAACCTGCCTTTTTCTTAACCAAACATTCACATTCTTGATGCTAAATGTGCAGCCCATGCGAAATGCATTACTAATATAGCATTTATCTGCCAATATTTGGCTGCCCTTACACTGTTTAGGACAACTAGCTAGCGGCTAACCTTAGCAACAGCTAGCTGCAATGGAAGGAAGCCTACTATATAGGCCTACCACTATGCCAAACACAATACTAAAGAAATACATAGAATGCTAGCACGTTAGCAAGTGCCAGCCTTGTTGAAAGTGGCACAGTATACTGCTGCAGCTTTATCTTCCCCTGGCTGGGTATAGTGTGGGTCCCTAGAGGTGCCTGACCCTGTCCCCATCCCCCCCCAACCACCACCCCCCTTCCTTGCCAGCCTGCTGGTGCATTCTGCATTTACTCACGCTGCTGATAATGGCTTTACACCTGTTCTGTTGTCGCTAATGTGCAGGTCAGGGCGCAGGCTAAGCATAGTGACACAAGATGTAGAATATTCCGGTCATGGAAGTGCAAGCTGGTCGCAAGCATGGTTAAAGGGAGATCTTCATGCATTAGGAATCTCAATGCACACCGGAGTTGATAGGCTCACCCTAGAGGCCAAGTGCATGAGAAATGTAAAGGGATGTCTTTAAGGCTTTGAAAGGTTTTCCAGTAAGTCCATGTGCCAACACAGGCTGGAACATTTGTTGGCGTATAGAGATATACATTGCAGCAATGTATCCTTTGTAGAACAAATACATCTCATTCATTTGCAAGTTCATAATGTAGCACACCTGATTCAGTTCATCAAGCCTTCAGGATGTGGGAATGTGAGACTCCCAGGTGGATCCCATTAGAGCTGCAATAAGCCTCAGCGGGATAATCACCAGGAGCAAATGCAATTCAAAATCAGTTATTCTGCAGACATTTAGTCCAGGATTATAAACATACTGCCCATCATATCTTGAAATAGAGGAAGGTTTAATACCTTATTTGTCCAAGGTTAGTGTCACTTTGTTGGCCTGCAGGGGACGGAAACAAAACCTTGCACCTCCAAAACGCCAACTTTACAGGAGAAGGGAAAAACCTACTTTACTTTTAATGTAAGTCAATAGAACCAGACGTCTTTCCAAAGTCATTTTGGGTCATTTCTTTTGGACTGACCATCATGAAACTTTGAAAGAATGTAAAGGACAGCAGGCATTTTCAAATTACGTCAAAAGCTGAAAAATGGACTTGCGAGGTTATGTTCCGACAGCAGCGATGTATATGTACGTAGTGGACAGGAGATGGCACCTACATGCATTTGGTAGACCTGTGATCTGTGTCCTCCCGGCTGCTCAGTTCAGAAATGCCAACTTCACGGCATCTTGTTTCTCGTCTGCAGTTGGCTACAGCCGTAACACAAGCAGTGTGTCCCCTCGCGGCTACGTCCCCAGCAGCACCCCACAGCAGTCCAACTACAACACCGTCAGCAACAGCATGAACGGTTATGGCAACGCGGGCATGCCCAACCTGGGCGTCCCCAGCTCACCGGGATTCCTCAACGGCTCCTCCGCCAACTCCCCCTACGGCAGTAAGTATCAAGGTAATTACCCCTCCCCTCCGCTCTCTCTGTCCTCNGAGTCGATAAAAACACCTATTATCCAGAAAGTGGCCGAGGCAGGACATCTCATCTTTCATCCCAGCCCTATTTGGTTTTGTTTTTTTTTTTTCTTTGTTGTTTTGTTTTTTTCAGTTTATCCGATGATTTCCATCATTTGTTTTCTTTTCCAGCACGAAAAAAAAGATGGGAAAAAAAAAGCCCACGCAAATGCCCTCACCAAATTCTGCCCATACCTTCATCATCATTTCCTCCCTCGTTTTGTTTCCATCCCGTGAATATGATTTGAAAAAGAGGCGAGGCCTGGCTCTCCCTGACTCTCATTTATGAGAAAGAAAAAAAAAACATAAATAAATAAACAAAGAAAATAAAGAAATAAGCTAAAAAAAAAGAAGAAGAAGAAGAAAAAAGAAAAAGTGAAACTCTCTCTGAGTGGTGACTATGTTTGCTTTATTGCAGTAGTTCCGTCGAGCCCTACCATGGCAGCCTCTTCGGTCAGCCTCTCTTCAAACTGTAGCAGTACACACGGCATTTTCTCATTCTCACCTGCCAATGTCATCTCTGCAGTGAAACAAAAGAGCGCCTTTGCCCCCGTTGTCAGGCCCCAAGCATCTCCACCTCCTTCTTGCACCAGTGCAAATGGCAATGGACTTCAAGGTGAGAGCCGCCTCCCTCCTTTTATGATGCCGCACAGCCGCCTCACCTGTTGGCTCACGCTAGTCTTTCTCTCTGGCTCCCAGAGAAGCTGCCCCATTCACTTTTTTACCAACCACCATGCTGCTGCTCTCCAACGTGGCTGGCTCATGTATGAATTATGTATCTGTGTGCGGGTGGGCGAATGAATGGATGGATGGATGGATGGATGGATGGATGCGTTTGGAACGGACACATTATGCATGCGAGCATGTAGCATGAATGCGCACGTGTGGCTTTATGTATTGATTTATTTATCTAACATTAATGATTGAGGGAAGTCAAACGTCTCGGGAGACTTGAGCTCCTCACTCCGGCTCGAGGAAGGTTTGGCGCAGTCGGGAAAAAAGGTGTCCTTCGATAGCGGGAAAAGTTTGGCGGGAATCGATAAGCTCAGCCCAACCCGACTTAACACAAACAAATCGCTTAAAATGCCACGGCCATTCCACTAATGCATTATTCACCGCCATCTTCCTCGTTTCGTCTGAATTGAGCATGGTATATTTTAATATTCGCAAACTGCAAACCCCCGCCCCCCCCTCGGCTCCCTCTAGCTGACCCCGCCGGGCGCGCTAGGGTCAGGGACAAGCGTGGGCCGGCTACGTCTGGCGCGCTATTACAATGGGTCCTGGATAAAAGATCGCCCTGCTCTCAGCTGCGAGGGAGCGTAGCCATGTCAAAGTTCTCCTGTTTTCCTATGAATATTGTAGCCAGTTAAAAATTCATGCGGGTCCTACAGTAGTTACGGAAAACGGTGGCTCTTACGAGGCAGAGGCATTAAGATTTCATAAAGAGGCGCCGAGCTTTGGCTTACCACACCAGCAGGGTAAGACATTGTTTGCGCAAACGCGAGCCGGCGCCCGGGCCCTGCTCTTTCGAGTCCTCGGCAGGACAGCGTCATTCAGCAAATTAACGACTTCCCGAGGCCTGCTAAGTGCGCTCATATTTGCTCTTCGTCAAGGCCGACTTGTTTGCTTTGAAAACATGTTCGAGCCATAGTGTGTGCATCCAAGATTAATAATGTTAGAGCTAATGAACTGGGAAATTAAAGTTCATGCTGCTACATGCATCCACTTATTAATATGTGGTTTGCAGAAATTAATGAGGAATGCCATGGCATCAGGCGCTTTGGCAAACTTAAAAGCACTTCAACCATGACTCTACAAATAAGTTGAAAGTAGCTAAAGGATGTGTTTTTTTTCTCGTTTTTTTCCCCTTTTTGAAAAAAAAGAGAAAACATTAAAAAGCTGGCAGTTCACTAGCCACCTAATTGTGGAAATGAGTGGAGTTCATCAGTCTTGGTCTTCTCACTTCAGCACAGCAGGGCCTTGATGGCTTTCTGGCTTTCTGGCTCCTCAGAGTGAAGGAAGACGGTGCTGATATGATCCAACTTTGGGATATAGTATGTAATGCTGCAGTATCCCGTAGGGTAACTCCACCAGTCTCTCTCAATTTCTGCTGCTTAGTATACAGTAGTGGTTGAGGTAAAGCATTCAGGTCGACTTTGATGTGAAATGGTTCATTTCTAGAGAGGAATCTAGACATCTGCAGTGCATATATAGCCATCTCATTGACCAGCTCATCAAACACCACCATATTGTCGCTGCCCAATGAAAATCATGTATCGCCATTTTGGCCGATCTGATCACACAAGCTACCGTTTACATGGTGTGCAAATGTCATGATGAATGGACCAACAGAAATGGCCCAAAATTGCTTGGGGAAAAAAGTCTGGTTCCATTGACTTACATTAGAATTAAACTAGGTTTTTGCCCTCTCCTTTAAAGTTGCCATTTTGGAGAGACAGCGTCTATAGACAGCGACAATATGAACCTCCACATGTTTTCTGAGCTTATATATACACCTAATATTGATGACGGTAAAATAGGGGTAAATAGTGGTCATGTATCCACTATGAATGGGTTCAAGCATACTCATAGCCGTTTTCTGCCATGACTTTCTGGGAGGGAGATTTTAGAGGTGGGCGTCTGGTTCCTATCACCGCCATTGTGAACAAGTCTGACTCAGTAAGAGCATCTCACACCAAACCCATTGACTTGCACAGAGAATTTGACAAACTGTTGGAGTTCAAATCTGGGGTCTAAGTCTAGTCTTCTGACCAAAGTTTGTGCAATCTATAAACACCGCTAACACTGAAAAACAGTATATCAATACTGATATACATCATCCAGCACTAAAGCAAAGAGATTTGGTGCAATCTAAGTAGAGTCTGGCCAAGGGGGTGGATGACATGGCTGTGCGATGCTAAAGTGACCGTGTTGTTTCTCAGCTGTCAGCATGGCCGTCCCCCGGGGAGTCTGGACCCCTCTGATGGCCATTAACAAAACGCTAAGAGAAATCTCACACATGTGGGAGTGGGGATACTTTCTCCTCGGAAATGTCAGAAAGCTCCAGCTTTAAAACGTTGAAGGCTTTCCGGCTTGTCTCGTTGGAAGAAGTACATACAAGCAAATGCCCACCACCCCCTCTTCCACCCACCCCCACCCCCAATCTCCGGCTCAGCGCAAAGACAAAGACATCTCTCACTTTGATCGACCGCGCCAAACCCCGTCAAGTCCGAGTGTTTTGTGAAATGACATACTTTTGTGCTTTCTTTGTCCTTCCGTGTGGTGTCGAGGGATATATGGTGCTAAAATTTGTCTTCTCTCTCTCTCTTTCTCTCTCTCTCTCTAGCCATGTCCGGCCTGGTGGTCCCTCCCATGTAGATTGCACTTCCACTTCTTGTAAAGCAGCAACATCCACGAGATGAACCTCGGGATTGCACCACAGAACGTTCTCCTGGAATCTGTGTCGTCGACCATGAAGTAAATCGAGTCTAAATCAGAAGAAAAAGAAGAAAAAAAAAAAAAGAAGAAAAAAGAGAGAGACTTTCAAAGATTCTATTCAAGCTAATATAAATTTGACATGCAAGAAACTTCGTCATGAACGATTTCATTTTATCGACTGAATTTCTTGTCATATTTTCACATTTCTCAGTCTTGAAGAGAAACAAACAAACAAACAAACAAACCATGGAAGAACAAGAAGAAGAACAAGAAGAAGAAGACTAAACAAAAAAAAAGCCTATTTTGTATAAACATTTCTGGTTTGATCTTGGCTATGTCTAGTTCTTGCTATATATGTGTGTGGGGAGAAACTTTGTGGATATGCCATTTGAGGAAAACACTGAGCGAAACGTCTCTGAATGTTTCTTTTTCAACCGACGCCCAGCCGTCGCACATCTCTATAATGTGAAGTCATTTTCATGTTTCGTTTTTTTTTTTTTTTCCGTTCTTTCTTTCTTTCTTTTTTTTCTTTTGGGTTTGGTTCTGTTTTTGTTTCGTTTCCTTCTTTCGGTTTATGATTTGTGGTGAGACAAAAAAAATAAAATAAACAAAGGGGGCCAAGCCAACACAGCAGAGCCAACAAACTGGAAATCACTTCGCCTAAAATGTAGGATTTTCCGAATCGTGAAACAGCCGGCGGCAGAGGAGATGTTACCGCGCATACTTCACCTAGAACCACGAACTTTGTAACTTATTGTAGGTAGAAATTGTAACTTTGATATCGCAAAGATTCTTCTCTCTCGCCTTCCAACGAGCACACTACTAACAGAGACGAAAGCGCCACTGTCTGTTGGTTACGAAAACGAGAAAAAAAAGAGGAAAAAAAGAGAAAAGACTGAAAGAAAGAAAATACTTCCACTGCTAAAAGCTTCCTGTAAAGCGAGTGTGATCTGCAATGTTTTTCAACTTTTTGCTAGCACTGTATACTATTGCATTCTTAGGCTACTGTGGAGTCTGTTTCTTGTACCAGAAAGTTGTCCTTTTACTTCTAGCTCCTTATTCCCTAATGTGTTTTGTATGTGGTTATACAATTGTAGACTTTTGTGATTTTGCCAAAGTTGTAGCTAAATATTTATACACTTGTCTTGAATTTTCCAGATCCACTTAAATATTTAGTACAGAGTTTTATTCCTACTGAAACAGCTAGGAGTAAAATAGTCTTATACATTGCGACACTTTCACACAAACACTTGCGGTCACTAAGGGGTTTTTTGTAACATATCGATTATAAATATTGTATTTATCTTTGAAATTTTGTATATTGCTTTCCATCATTTCCTTTGATCTCGTATGTAATGTTTATCATGGCCGATATTGTGATGCAAAGCGGAAAGTTATGCCAAGACCCGTTTGCTTTTATTTTTTGATTTTATTATTATTATTTTATTATTATTATTATAATTTTTTTTTGTATCAATGTTTTCTTACACCATCTAAACAATTCCGTCCATTTCCTTCTTCTTTGTTTTTGAGGAACCAGTCAAATCCATTGTTTATTTTTGTATTACATTTTTTTCCTTCATTTTTTAAGTTATCTAAACAGACACTTTTCTTTTGGAATAATAAAAAATAAAAATAAAACCTGTTTGTTGTATAGTCAAATAAATTGTTTGTGTCACATGGCTGTAATAATATTAGTAGAAAAACGTGCATGTCCAGCAGCCCCAGGGGGGAAAGATTCAATTGTGGTTGTAAAATTTTAATTTTTTTTTTAGTTTTTTTTTTCCTTTTTTGTAGAATGTAAAAAGTCATTTTTACCTGCCACCCATGACTTTTGCCACATCATAGCTCAACCGTGTTTACAGGGAACAAAGAGAAAAAAAAAGAACAAAAAAAATTAAAAATAAAAGGGAAAAGGAAAAAAAATCTGGAATGGAAACGTACGTACGTCAGTCACTGATGTTTATTAAAATATGTCAGAAAAAAAAAGGAAGCTCTGTCGAAGCCTTCGGAGTGAATCTCTCGGGAGTAACCTTTCTGCTGTTTTAATGACGACGACCATACACGCCAATCATTACTCCATTCAAATGATCAATGGTGTAAAAAGCACAAACGTTTTTTTACAAAAAATAAAAAAGAATTATTGTGACCCCTCATCCTTTTGACTATTTTGTCAATTTATTTTTTCTTTTCTTCTTTTTTTCTTTTTTTTTCTTTTTTTTTTTTTTTTACATAAAATTTGCCGTAATCCCTCAAGTACGACTCAAAATTCAAGGGAGGAACAAAAAAAAAACCAACAAATAAATAAATAAAAAGTTAGATTTTTTGTATCATATATGAAGATCCAGGATTAAGATGTTCTATATTGTACATGCCATTTTGTAATTACTCCATGATACAGTAGCACAGTAGCTGATCATAGTAGTAAATCGGTTCACGTCACCCATCTCCCTCTCCCTCTCCCTCTCTCTCTCTCTCCCTCGATCTGTCTCCGATTTTGATTTCCTAGTGGTGCCAAAATCAAAACACGATTATTTCTACTCATATATTTTTTATCTTTTATTTCCTTTGCACTTAACACTTTGTAAATCTCCTGTTGTACTGCTAAGTAGTCTGTTTCGAACCAAAAGGGGATGTTCCCTCTTGGCGATCTGCACACGAGTTTCCTTTAGCCGCAGGAAGCAAGGGCAGCTGTAGAAGGGAATAAGTGATGAATGTGCAATGCGTTTGCTTTGTGATAGCTCAACAAAGCTTAGCTAAGTGGAGGAGCCGGGGAAGTCACCTTGAAAGTGAGAGGAACCCAAGGTTACATGAAGTGCATTTGTGAATATCATCATTTCTGCAATCTGTTTTTTTTATGTTTTTTTTTTTGTGTTTTAGGCTAATTAGACCATGCACTCGGTGTTTTGTTGCCGTTAGTCTGAAGAGTTCACTAGAACGACTCTGTAAGGGAAAATACTATTTTTCTTTCATGTATACATTTTTTATGTTTATGTCAACATTTCTACATTTTACTGTACAAAGATGTTCATTTTACACAATATTTAATTAAAGTATTTCTTGTCTGTGAACACTTTCTCCCTGCAATCTTAATTTTAAAGGTGACGTATTATACCCCTTTTCCACAAGTTAACGCTGGGGGGTCTTAATGAAATGTCTATGACGTGCTTTGCTCAAAATCCAACACGGATCTAGCAGACCAGCTATCAAAACGGCAAAGTTTCAAGTGTCTGTTCCTTTAAATGATAATCAGCAACTGCTGACCCCGCCCCCTTCTTCCAAGGGGTGTGTCCCGATGCCAGTACACATTCCCTGATTTTACTCCCACCTTATTCCACCACCTATCAGATACAGTTCACCTTACAGACATTCAGCTAACAAAGAAATAGTGTTAACATGATTGTGACTAGCGCTAAACAGCCAAAGAAACACAGAGCATAATTATCTTATCAATTTTCCTCGTCCCGGACAGTTGAAATTGATCAGTCATATAGGAAAAGATTTGTTGACAGTGCTGCATTGTCCTAACCCAGGTTGGAAACACATTCAGACACACACAAAGCTGATGTCAGCTTCTTAATTTTCCCATTCCACCTTAAATGGTGCAGCAATGAACAGTAGTTGCCCGAGGCACCAGAATGTAACTGCTGGACCATTTAAGGAGGAACAGGAAGTCTGAATAAGAAGCTGGACAGGTAGCATTGAGGACCCGGAAAGTAACTACTGCACCATTTAAGATGGAACAGGAAGTCTGAACAAGAAGCTGGACAGGTAGCAACGATGAGCCAAAACGTAACTGCTGCCCCATTTAAAATGATATTCAAAGAAGAAGAGATTAGCACACATATGCATGTTTTGCCGACTGTAGCTGGATGTTGCCATCAACAGTAAACTTTATCCACTCAGGTGTAGAAAACAACAGAGCTGTCCCTACAGAGCTGCTAGCATTATGAAAAACTGAACCCCCTCTTGAAGGTAGTTCTAAAGCCGTAGGTGGAAATGAAGGCGGTGTTATTCTAATGAGCCCCCACTTCACGTAGGAAGGGAAGCCAAATCTGAAAAACGGAAAAATTGTTGAATGTTTTCTAACTCAAGCAGCCCAAAACACTGATTGGGTTGTCTTACTTCACAGTTTGTGGTTTGGCACACACTCAAGATACCCAAAGTTTTTCATAATTACCAGGAACAATAAATGATGATAAATTTAGACTGAGCTACACATACAGAAGTAGTGTCTTTCAGTATGGTGTCGGGCCGCCATGTTTGCTATCGCAACATGCCAGATGTCTCAGGATGGAGGTGTAGAGGTTCCTAATGGTGTCCTGTGATAATCCATCCCATGCAGCTTGAATGTTCTCTCACAGTTCCTGCAGACTGTGCGGTAGGGGTGGAGGTGGAGTGACACCAGGCCTTTTGGATGTGTTATGCGTGACAGCAAACACGTTCATGTTGGCGCTGACCACGGTGCCTCCACACATGGATTCGTTGGTCGTCTCCACCAAGACGAAAGCGGGACACTCCGTGACAGTGTGGCACGACACCATTGCAGTCTTTGGTGATGTTGACATGGTGTTAAGTGCAGTCGTTGTACCTGTCTGCATGCATGTAGTCCTGCATCTTGCAGCTGTCTGCCAATGGTAGACTCGAGGAGGATGACTCAAGGAGGGCATCCTTGCTCACTGAATGTCCGCAGTCGTGGCTGTTGGGTCAGTCAGGCACAGCGATAAGGCCCATCCTTGCTTATGTCACATGCGCAACTGAGCATGAAACTTGAATCATTTGCATGGCTCAAAATGTCAAACCTATCCACCAAGTTTCATTCCTGTCAGCTGATTCCTTCTATTGGGAATCAATCTGTTCTTTTCACATAATGCACATAATTGAAAAATTGGACAAATAATAAGATCATCCTTTTGATCATTCTTCAGATAACCTAATTACCTTTTTACAATGTTACCTACAGAGTCTAAAAAGATGCATTAGTCCCGAAACTCTCTGCAGTCATCACTACTGAGACAAAACACTGTATAGCATAACACTTCACTTGAATTACTTTTTAAGTACTTTATTTACATTACTTTCAGTATGGCAGGAAGTGAAAAGTGAAACCTCTACTAAAACATAAGCAATGCCTGTCAAACCAGCAAATCAGCTGCCGCGGTTAATCTGGAATCGTGAAGTACTGTCTGAAACGGCAGAGCAGATGTGTATAAATCTCTGCCATTATGAAACAGAGCAGACTGAAGATGGCCGCCCTGTTTGCCTGGCCTTGTACTTGTTGTGGCGCTGGCCGAGGCACTTAGGGCTGGGTGTTTTGGGGTGAGCTGGTGACACAAGGCTTTCATCTTCCACTCCTGTGAATTCCTGGAAGAAAATGGCAGTCTCGGGGGGTGGGGGGGGCAGCCCTGCTCAGCCCACTGATCCCTGAAGAACAACTGCCATTTCACTCCGGACTCTCCATGCTAGCCGTTTCTGCCTTGCGCTTGATAGCATCTCGGCAGATATTCCGCTATAGTACTTCCCATTCCTATAACTTCCCAAACAGAGGATTCCGTCGGTATTAACAGGACATCATTAGACGGCCAGGAGAAGCTCTTCAGCTACTCATGATGTGAATTACAACCTACAGGCACACATGGGGTTTGTCACTCATACATGCTTCATTAGCAGCGGTAGGGCCAGCTTGAGCAGGAAGAGTGAAAGGACAGTACAGGTGCTAACCTTGATGAAGGTCATATGCTAGGCGACTAGCACATTCACCTGATTCTCATCAGGAACCTGCTTTATAAGTGATTCGACTGGATGCCTCATTGAGCACAATGCTGAAAATGTAAGTTATGCAATTACAGGCAAGGAAGGGTGCAGTTAGCTCTACCCACAGCAGTTCGCTCAGGCACTCGGCCCGTCTCCTTCGAAGGGTGAATTGTGCTTGGAGGATTTTGATTTTAACACATGTTATTTCATGTGATAATTGTTATAACAGCCTACAGCTTAGACTGCTTTTAAACATGTGGTCATATATGGCGTATTAGAATTTACAGGTGGTGAATACTTGAAAGCGTGTTTGTGATAAGTGATATGTATCGGGGTTTTTTTTCTTTTTCATTTGTCTTGAGAAATAGGCAACAAGTACCAGTGAAAGAGCTTTGCTTTATTGGAGCAAGGCTATGAAACAGTGACATAAAGTGGGCTGACATTTAGTCAACTACATGTTTCTACGTAGTTTATTTAGTAATGGGCTCAATATCGTTGGTCTAAACTGGTAGTTTTATGAGGTACATGGAGTTTAGTGTTGTGGATATACTGATGAGACTCCATAAAGTATATTGTGACAGTTTATCACATTAATAGAAACACGGTGGACCTGAAGAGGTTGGGTTCCCCTTTTTGATTCTTGGTTACTCTCGAGGTTTCTTCCTCTTGCTCTGAGGGAGTTTTTCCTTGCCACTCTCCTGCTTGGACCCGGATTCTCTGTGAAGCTGCTCTGTGAAAACATCTGTTGTAAAAAGTGCTATATAAATACGTTTGACTTGACTTGACTGTGTTCCCCAACACCTAACATGTGAAGTACCCACTCTTATTCTGGGGGATCAGATGTTGGCTGTCTACACGAGCATTGGCTGGCTCATTACTTACTTGCCATTGTGGCACTGATGCTAGCTTCAATGGCAGCAAAATGTCTGGTTTAACAGTTCTACCACTGGTAATTCTTTTTCACACAGCCCAACACATATTAACCCTCTCAGGTTGATGATGTTGTAAATGTCATGTGTACATGAAGGAATTAATATTGGGAACACTACATGCTGGATACTTAGTTTCATTTTTTCCTGGAAGGGAACACTGCTCTGTTCCAGTTAGGTCTTTGGTGTGATCATATCCCTTCTGGAAGCTTTGTAATCCAGTCTTGAACTACACTGTGTTTTTGAAAACTTAAATCCAACACTGGATGTCTCCTATGATCATTTACTGTTTCTCTGTGTTGGCAAGAGTTACTGTTCTTGTTAGCATGGCTGTTAACTGTCCACTAACACCTTGAAGTCAAGTTGGTTGACCAAACAGAGGCTGTGTTCTTGAGGTGTAGATGGAACGTCACAATCCTTCCGGGCAACATCTAAGTCTTTAGCATCCAGAGATAATTCCTTCTTGTATGCATGTATGTTAATTGGAGTGTATGACATCATAATAAGTTTATTTTCAAAGGTCCTCCAAGAAAGTTCATTTTGAGACATTTGGGGGTCCAAGAGGTCAATCAGGGTTTCCCAGGTGCCTCTTGGCCCCCTGTATTTTGTGCCTTTCCCACACTGATCAAAGCATACCAAACTAAAATAGGCTGCAATATTTTAGCTTTCATAAAGATAATTGTGTTCTGTAAACTGTAGTAAGTAAACAAGTCTGTTACAGTAAGTCTGTAAACAAGACCGCTATACATCTATATACATCTATGTTTGATTTGAGTCTTTTCTTTCCTCCTGTCTGGTAGTAGTATATCAACGCTAATGGACCTGTGATGACCTTGACTTACCAGTGCTGAGCAGTTCAAGAAGATCCACTGATTGGTACAGCTGCTTCCTTGATTCCCTAGCTGAGCAACCAGCCTTTAAGCAAGACTCCTAATGCTGAATTAACCCAAATCTGTAAATTAATTCATCCACCGATCTGCCAAATGCCATAAACGTGCAACTCAACACCTGTTTCAAGACTTTTGATACTTGCTAGCAAAGCATTTCTTTACTAACCAGTTTACTGCACCCGACCATGTCTTTGTAAACCAGTGTTTGTTCAAGTGAAACAATGTCTAAGACGCATGTCCAGCGCCCTACGCTTCAGATACAATCAAAGCGCGGCTCTTTGGTCACTTTCTAATTAAGCGAAAATAAATAGTCGATAAATTCAAAGGCCAAGGTTATCGCTGGTCTAAAAGGGGTGGTATCGTTTTTGAACCCTTCATAGTTCAGATGTTTAAAGAGGCGCGAGGTGAAATCCATACTCATCAGTCGGAGAACGAGAGCCTTATAAAGACGCCAGAAGAATGGCCTCCCTCTTTTAAAACAAGCACGGATGTTATCTGCCTCTCTGAGTGCCTCTGGTTAGCGGGTCAGAAAATGTCAATTTCTCATCAAGACAACAGTGCCT
>CM067491.1:1636555-1682491 GCA_034552555.1 Semaprochilodus insignis | reverse complement strand
AGACAGCAACATAGACAATTAACAGGATGCAGAGCGCTTGCATCAGTGATTTGCAGGTTATTATGCAACCGCCCGCTGGCATAGATCTGGCCCTGCCGCACATAATAGGGCTGCCTGATAGCCGCAGTGTCAATATGCCAAAGAACAACATTTGAATGTGAGCTGTTGTGCTTATTTGCCTCCGACGGATGATCTGCAGCCTGATAAGTGAGAGCCTACCTGCCGAGGACGCTGCGTGGCGCCTATCTGTGTCTCGCACAATTATTACAATGAACAAACTGGACAATGGAGAGGCCCCTGTCTTTATACTAGCCAAAGAGAATCAAACCGCCTGTTTTACCTGCAAATAACTTCCTTTATCTACTGAAAGAAGCACTTCCGAGCGAATCTAAATTCTATCAGAGGAAATAAAACAACCCCCTAATCAGATTAGGGATCGATTTTTGGTCGCATGCTATTCGGGGAAATATCTGTAGCGTGAGATAGCTGCCAGTGTGCAGAGTGACAGGTATAAAATGGTGTAGTATTCAAAATACATAACCGGTTTTAGTGTTTTATGATTTAATTGCCCATATGCTCACTTATTAGGGCCTTCTATCATAAAAGCGTGCATGCGCAAGAAGGCTTTGGTGGGTTCGCCCCACGTATAGGCTTGCCAGGCACGCGAAGCAACTAAACTTATGGAGCAGTTTTATTTGCTTGAAAAGGCCACGTGGAAGTAGATGCTCTTCAGAACAATCTGCGCAGTATCACCAGTCATAAAGCCACAAAGCCGCAGCCATTAAGGCCATTATGGCAGCAGCTGCAGGCCTGTGGTCCAGCGCCGTTCTAATGTCCAGCCCTGCTTCTTGTCCTCAGTGGATTCCATAAATGCGGAGACAGAGTCGTCCAGGCCGTGATGTGTTCCCTGTTCATCAAAGAGTGGCCTTGCGTCGGCCCCGGTCAGCCCAGCACCTCACTCAATCACCCAGAAAGCCTCTTTATTACCGAACCCTAATGGCCGTCCTCTGCCATATTTTTTAATGCGAGCATTAAATATTTATAAAACCCAAGTCAATAATCCCTCATAACCCCAGACAGAGGGAGACGACCACTCATTCGTTTACTGCGGCCCGTGCACTCTGAAATAAAGCCAAAAGGTCAGGAGGTCACACAATCAAAGCCAGCCAGGGCCAGCCCCCAGCATCTGCTGTCATTATTATTAGGACAATTATTTCTCCGGTTGAAAAGAAAACGTTGGTAACAAAGTAAGGCGAGGCTATATTGACTGGAAGTTTTCTGTTGTTGTTGTTTACGTGTGTGTTTTGTAAGGAGCATGGCTTCGAACAGCGGCTTATGTATCGTTATCTATCATAGAGCCTCTGCCTTCAATACCACACTCGCAGGCAGTAAATCAGGCCTCTGCTTGCTCCCAAAGGGGAAAATCCATCGGCACAAAGGCCTTTTCCTGCACACCGTCATCCTCACCTCAGCCCGCAGAACTGATGTTAATGTGTTTTAGATCAACCATCATAACTTCAATGAGGTTCAAGAATATGAAGACTCTCAGAAGCATCGGTTTCGGAAAAGGTTGCTCGGTTATAGTGTCGTTATTGCTGGCAGTAACGAAAGCATGGTGTAATCTAAAGAGAGAGAAAAGCTCTCAATGCCCTTACTGTTATTGCTATCTTACTGATATAACAAGATTTTAGTGATGTAAAGCAGAGATTAGGATAAATCATATGTTTTCCCACCTTTATTGGGGCCTTGCAGCCAACAAAAGTAGAAAGAAAAACAAACAGTGAACTAAACAAATAGACAAATAGACAAAATCCAGGATGTATAAGTCTGTGCAAACAGACTAATAATGCGGTTCTGTAATAGCAGTATAGTTACACAGTCAACATTCAACATTTTCAACGTTATAATTCAATAATGATTAACAATATAATTACCTATATCTGTATACACTTCAAGATACACTAGTGTAATTACATAGGCTGTTCTACAGTGATACATCTGTAAAAGTGACTACAACAGCAATAGTTACATAGTTATTACATGCATAGTTAATATGTAATTACACAGTAATTAAAGACACTTAATATACAGCGAGACCGCTAATACTTTGTTGAATCTCTTTTTGCCATTGAGTCAGTCATTGTTTTAATCCACTCTCAAATGTATTGCATAGGTTTGCGGAGATGAGCCTTGAAGTCTGAGTAGGCTATTCTAACACAATCCATTCTGGATGTACTTCCTGGTTAAAATCCAGGATGTATAAGTCTGTGCAAGCCCACTAATAATGCAGTTCTGTAATAACAGTATAGTTACACAGTAACAACGGATGCAATAACAATAGAACTAAATGGAATAACAGTTGTTTTTCAACTTTTCAACATTACAATTCAATAATGATTAACAATATAATTATCTATATCTGTATACACTTCAAGATTACATAGGCTGTTCTACTGTGATACATCTATAAAAGTGACTACAACAGCAATAGTTACATAGTTTTTACATGCATAGTTAATATGTAATTACACAGTAATTAAAGACACTTAATGTACAGCGAGACCACTAATACTTTGTTGAATCTCTTTTTGCCATTGAGTCAGTCAATGTTTTATCCACTCTCAAATGTATTGCATAGGTTTGCGGAGATGAGCCTTGAAGTCTGAGTAGGCTATTCTAACACAATCCATTCTGGATGTACTTCCTGGTTAATTTGGATGTGGGGTTCAGATCGTCCTCATCATGTTGGACTATGAAATTCCTTTTAGTCTTAAGCTTTCTGATACATGCTATCAAGTTTTGTTTCAAACTATCTTGATATTTGGAGCTAGTCATAGTCTCATTTGTCATGACTACAGTCCCTATTCCCATTTTGCTTTCATTGATGGTGGGGGTGCGCTGCGTATTTTGAACATCATAGCCAACAAGCTATATTATAAAAGGGTGTGCACACTGATTTGAACCAGTGTATGGGAAGTTTTTTTTTTTTTTTGCAATAATTCTAATATGTCTCTTGAACTGTGTTGGCTGCAAGGTTATAATAAATAATCCTCATTTCTGGCTTTACCTCACAAAGGCTCTGGGATGAACGTGTAAACTTTTACTGAAACAAGCAAACAGTCATTCTCTTTAATCTAGCCGCACGTCATAAACTTTAATCTAGCATTTTAGGATGATTTGAAACTTGATGAAATTTAATTTTTGGCCATAGGAGCTTGTTTATACGTCCTTTTTCATATACTGTATATCATCACTCTAATGAAAATCAAGTACCTAAATTCACCATGCATAGCATAATCTGTTTACCATCACCATGTGCAATGTTTCCTCTGATCTTAGTCTTCTGGATTTAAATTTTTAGAATTTTGTTTATATTTTCTGTATTTTTTTGTATATATAGATCTTATTTATTATTTGTATATTTCCAGACACTTCTGTTCTTTCCTCTGTGCTGCTGTAACATTGTAAATTTCCCCACTGTGGGATTAATAAAGGACTATCTTATCTTATCTTATCTCCATTTTGACTTTTATGCATCATTTGAACACAGCAGCTGCTGTTTACACTGCATGAAAATGTCATGATGAACAGAAATGGCCCAACATTGCTTCAGAAAATGTCTGGTTCCATTGTCTTATAGTAACATTAAATTTGTTTTTTTTTTCCTCTCTTCTGTAAAGTTGCCATTTTGCAGATGGTTACATGTTTTTAGATGATATCCATTTTTATACATATGTTATGTTTTTTTTTTTTTTATGTCCAGTTATTCTAATAAGTTTCTTGAGTTGAGTTGGCTGTATGGTCACCTTAAAGAATTTTAATTTCTGGCTTTACTTGACAAAACTCTGCTGTTGTGGGAGGGGCATATAAGCTTCATCTAAAATATATCCCCTATATTCCTTGCTTGTGAATTATTAAAACAAGCAGAGTAATTCTGTTGACTGTGTGTGTTCTAACTGTAATCTATCTTTTAACTTAATAGTTTTTTATGCTTTGGACTTGGTGATTTTCTTTTTGGCCATATGAGCTTGTTTATACATTGTTTATATTTTACATACATCTGTTATTTCCTGAAATAGAATAGAAGAAATAAAGTTTGAAAGCTAACAACTGGCAATATAGAAGGTAAATTTTATTAATTAGGTAATTATTGTGTAATTAACATGTAATTATTATTAACTAGTATAGGAAGGTGACAGCAAGCCCATATTCCTTGGATAATAAAAACCTGACACCTTTTTTTCCACACACACACTCAAATGCCCAGAGATTATTTTTATCAATCAGCAGTTTTAACTCTTTATAAAGGCCACTTGGCCTCTTGTCTGCATCTCTGAAATCAGCAGGAAGTGTTTTATAGGAATCAGACAGAGGGTCAGCAGAGTACTGGCTGTTCTGAACAGTGGAGGGATTTACGACCCTGTTCCTGCTGTACAGCCTTACTGTCCAAGCAGTGGTGTCGATTACTGAGTAACCACAGAACAAAAGGCTGGAGACGTTTGCCATTGGTTATGCATGCATGTCATGGCATGTCAGGGCGACTACGACCGAAAACTTCCCTGTTAACAGAATGGAGACACAATCCCCTCTCTGCACATAGACACGCACTCTTTACTGGCTGTCCCTGGCGTCTAATGGGCACCACTGTGAGACAAGGCCAACTGCAGGCCCTCTTTCTTTTTTTTCAGCGAGTGATATGCCCACCCTGCCCCCATCTCTTCCCACACACACATTCCCTCTACATGGCATAATCTTTGTTTTTGCAGTCTCAACTGTCGGTACCCATGGTGATATCTGTGCCCGTCTGACGCTGTGTTCTCTGATGCCCCCCCAATCTCTGATTCATTCTCTCTCTCTCCCAAGGTCTTGCAGACACTCGACACCAGTTGTTCCAGTGGCCCCCCTGCAGACACGGCTCTCTACAGGGCTTTTTAATACAAAATTACATCCAGCAGCGCACGCACTGTCTTTTACTTACACGAAGCCCAGTGACACTCGCTTTCAGCGCGAAACCAGTGCCGACACTACTGCTTTTGTATTATAGCATGGTGCAAAAAAGTCCCATAATCACAGCTTTTCACTCACAGTCGCTTATATAAGCCTAGAAATGGCTGTCTGGAGGCCACCAGAGAAAAACTTAAGTGCTACCTTATGGCCATATTACTGTACTCCCACGTTCAAGAATTGCCAAAATAGTGTCAAAGCTGCCCAACAACTAGCAAGAGAGCATGGTAAATGTACCTCTTGCATAGTTTAGTGGGTGGGTGTTTGGTACTTGTTGCAGTATTCATTCAACCTGCAATGGCTTAGCACAAATCTCAAATTTCATGACGTAATCGGTGTCTTAAGACTGCTGCTTTAGCTCTGAACTGAGTTAATGTACGCTGCCTGGCTACAAAAAAGTTGCTGAAAGTCAAGTTAAATAAAGTAAGTACTTAAAAGCTGTCACGTCCTGTGTAGTCTAGCCCCTGTTATTCTTGGTTTTCTCTGGTTTTCTGTTTTTGTCTTGTCATTTCCATGTGCCCTTTGTTATCCTGTTCCATGTGCTTCTGTTTGTTTTGGTTTTTTGCTCCTCCTGTCTCCGCCCTCTTGTCAGACCCCTCACCTGTCCCTTGTTTCTAGCTCCGCCCCTTCCCAGGTGTCTCTTTAGCCCTTGTTGTTTTATACCACATGTTGTGCCCTTTGTTCTTGTTGGGTGTTTCATCTCCCTGCCGGTCATTTGTCTCCTTGTTGGTTGATTTTGTCTCCATGTCTGTTTCTCCATGTCTGTTGTTTTTGTAGCCCTGTTCAGTCGTTGCTCAGTTGTTTAGTTTCTTTGGTTTTGTTTTATTTTTGTTCATTAAAGACTTGCGTGTGCATCCTGCCTCCTTGTCCTGTCCCCCGTAACAAAAGCCTTTGATTGGATAATTATTGCAGTGAAAAATATGGCAACCCTTACTGATGGGTTAAGTAGGGAAGATGCATGTCGTGGTTGTGGAAAAGATGTTACTGTGTTTCAGAAGAGTCAAATTATTGGCATCAAGCAAAGCACTAACTAAGGAGAAGCTGAAATGACTTGAATTGGGTTCAGAACTGTCTAGAACGTTATTAAAACCTGAAAGAAAGGCGGAGAGCTGTCAACTATGTAGAAGAAATGTGGTTGGAAAAAAAGTCCTGAATAAGCATGATCTGAAATCACTTGAAGATTAAGTGGAGTCCAAAGGTAAAAATGGACACTTTGTTTAATAGTATAAGTAAGAGCATTTCCACCAGGCCAGAACTCACAGGATCAGGACTAAACAGCTATGTGGACATGACCACCTGTTACCACCTGTTAATGAGATAAAGTGGATCAAAATTTTCAATTTGTTAGGGGGCGTAAAGATCATGTGGTATGATTAGTCCAGACTGACCCCCAGTGGACTCAGAGTACGGCAGGGAAGTGCGTAAAGCAATGCACACATCATCCATAATTCCCACTGTACAAGCCTTTGGAGGAGTTATCATCTGGGGTTGCTAGTGTTGGTCAGGTTAAGGCCCAGCAACATTACGGGGCAATAACAAGTCAGCTGACTACTTGAATCCAATGACCAAGTTATCCCATCAATGGATTTCTTCTTCCTGGATGGCGTAGCCATATTCCAGGACGACAGTGGCGAGATTTATCTGGCTAAGACTGTGAAAGAGCGGTTCAAGGAGCATGAGGAATCATTCTTGCATATGAACTGACCACCACAAAGTCCTGACCTTAACCCCATCTTTGCCATGTCATCTTTGGGTATTTGGGATGTGCTGGAGGAGACTGTACAGACTCCCATGGAACTCTGCATCTCCCAACTCTGCATGGAATCAAATGTTGTGACATTGCATAAGGTTGTGGGAACAATGCCATAGCATATGCGTGCCTTAATCAAAGTGAAAGGTGGTCCTATGAAATATCAGAGTGTGCAACCTTTGTTTGGCCGGGAAGTGTAGTTCAAGCTGCAAGAAGTCTCAGTTAAACTCAGGTCACAGACTGACCACCTGCAACCTTTAATGTCTGCACTTCTATCTACTAATTACTTCAGAAGTTTTATTCCAGTACCTACTCCAGTGCTTGACAAGGACACTAGTATGAAATGTTAAATGAATCAGATCATCTGTTTCTGGTGAGACAACTTCAATTCCAAACGCATGATTTTCTGTATTTCTCAAGTTTATAGGCAATGCCTTCTAAACAGCGGATCCTCTTATTCACCCTGCTAACAGGAGTGTAGTGCTAATTCTCTTGTCCTTCTCCTCCCTCCGCCCCGTGATTGATCTTCAGCGGCCTATTGTTGAGCAGGTCTCGCAGGATAATTGGGTGGATGATATGATTCATTAAGCAAATCAATTCCACAATCGTTCTGTAAATCAGTTGGGCTTGTGATTTATTGCAATTGATTTCTTGACAAACGTGCTCTTTGACAGATAAAACGAAGTAACAGTCGCCTTTCTGCTCTTTGAGTGCACGCTGTAAAAGAGGCATGTTAAACATCAGAGCAGCAGAGGGATCTGAAAGAGGTGAAAAGGATCGTCTTCAAGCAAATGCACAAAGTGCCTAAGTGAAAACGCTGACAAATCAAATGAAATGTTGTTGCACCGCTACCTGCTAACAAGACAAGTGCCAGATTCTATAGGAAACAAAGCTGTCGGCTGAACGCTTATATTATAGAGGGTCCCTGCAATGCATATAGGCTAATCTTTGAGATGCCCCGATCTTTCGATCCTTTATGAAGGCTGCATTACCTCATTGCTCTCTACTTGCACTATGATATTAGAGGCGACAAGAACGTTTTCAGGAATGAACAAGGGGCCTAAATGTCTGCAGTGTTCAACTGCTTTGGAGAGGGATGTCTAAAGTGCCAGTATTTCAGATGTGGTTAATCTAGCTGTCTTTCACTTTCAAGCTAAACTAACAGCTCATATGATGTGAGTGCACAGTAGGGGTTTCAAAACTACAGATTTTTTAAAGTTGACATTTATTTCATGCGAGCCAGGTCAATGTCGACTAATCACTGATGAGGTCATGAATAAAACCATAGGAGAAGGGAATGCTTTGCAACAGGCGACTTTAAAAATCTGACTTTAAATGTCCATGACAAAGCCAAACTCTTCAAGTCAGTAGTGCATGAAGTGCCCTTTCCAACAAGCCCTGGATCGTACTGCTAGCTTTCAGAGAACCTGAGATACAGACCCCAAAATCTCGCAAATTTGTATTCAATTTAAGTGCACCCTTTGCGACTTTGCCAAGATGCTCACGTGCGGCTGAGGTCCAGAGATCCTGTAAACTTAAGAGCACCGTAACTCTGTGAAAATAGTAGTTACTGACTTCAAACTTTGTAGTGTTTGGGAAGCTGAAGACAAACTCCAAACTCCACATGTAAGTAGAGCGTGACTGGCTCTTTCCAACAAGACCCAGATCACATTGCTAGCTTTCAGAGAACCGGAGATACAGACCTGCAAATTTGTAGCTGACTTATATGCACCCTAGGAGGCCTTGATGGGACACTTGCCAGCAGTAGAGATCCAGAGAACCAGATGAATTTAGAGCACTGTAACTGCAAAAATGAGAGTAACCAACTTCAAACTTTGCAGGATTATAGGGTGTTATGTCTCCTTTCCAACCACACAGGGCTTTTTGTTGCAGTCTTCAGGAACCCAGCGATGACAACATTTCAATATCTGATCTTTGAAGCTCTGTAGATCAGCAGAGAAATGTTAGAACAAAGCCAAACGAGTTTGCCTTTATGAATCTGGAAATGGACCCCAAAATCGCCAGGCTCCTCATTTGTCGTTGTCGCTGAGGCATCCATGTTGTTAGGGTCATAATCATGTGATCAGTGACTAGTCAACATCAAGCAAGCAGATGCTGAGTCAGCTACTCTGTGGAGTTGGAGCCTATCCCAGCGCTCACTGGGCCGAAGGCAAAAAACACTTTGGACAGGTCACCAGTCCATCGCAAGGCACCAAGGGGCAGTGTAGTTTTTGACTGCATGTCTTTGGAAACCCACACCATAACGAGGAGAACATGCAAACTCCACACAGAATCAAACCCAGGCCCGTTTCACTGTGAGATGACAGCGCTACTCACTGCACCACTGTGCCGCCCGTGATTCATATACTTTCTCAAAATGAAAATGTTCATTGGACCAAGGCCATTGAAGAACCACTTTAGGTTTCCCAGCTCTGGTCCTCAAGACCCCTGACTTGCACATTTTAGTGCTTTCCCTGCTTTCCCACATCCAGTTCAGCTCGGTAAGGGGTTGGAGATGAGTTAACCGGTGAGGACCAGGGCTGGAAACAAGGATGTTCATCTCCGTTCCTGGAGGTCTGGTATTCAGCACAGTTTGGTGATTTTCCTGCTCAAACACACCTGATCCCTTTTGTTAACTGCCAGGTTTATGAGGTGTGTTTGAGCAAGGAAATTACCCAACTGAGTTGGACACTGGCTTTCCAGGACAGCCCTGCTTTAGAACCAAAGCCTAAAACCTTATATCTGTATATTTCTGGTCATGACTCGGTGACAATATTCTAAGACAAAATAATATGCGAAAGCTAAATTAATTATTATTATAAATATAGGTAAGACTTTCTTTGATGCTCCACTGTAGATGCTCTGTAGACGCTGAGTGTATCTTTAACTAACTAAATGCAACTGAACTTAAATCTCTTCCAAACCCCAAACCTAAACCCTAAACACTAACCTTAACGCTTCTGGTAACCAACTGAGCATCACCAGAAAGTTAGTTAATTCAGGTGTCTGTGGATTGTCTATAGCAGGGGTGTCCAGTCTTATCTGCCAAAGCTGCAGGTATTCATTTGACCAAAAAACTACAATTTTGAATAAAACAGCAACAAAAATTAGAACACAAAACAGCTTTAACCAATGATGTGAACAACCAACCATGCTGACATATAAAAGTCACTGGAAGTCTGTAAAGGTCTGCAACTATTTTCAGCCTATGCTCTTACTAGTGATATGTATTGACATGTCCCCTCACTGTTGCTCTCGAAAAGCATCTGTAGTGTTTCAGCAGCGATCTTGAAGAAAATCTTGTTTTTTTGAAGTTCACACAAAACACGCCTCAGTTCACCTGTCTCACTGTCACCTGAACCCACCGCAGCAGGCTTTTTTTTTTTTTTTTTTTTTTTTTTTTTTAGGGGCGGGGGGTGGTCTCTAAAGCTAATTTTCCTGCTTTGAGTTGATCGCTTGGATCTTGTATTTGATCCTCTGATTGGATACCAAGAAAGGACAACAATAACATCAAAATGTGCAGAAATACTGACTGCTAAACATTGATCTGTATACACTGTGACCTAATAGACAAGCAATAGAAATAACTATATACCACACACACAATACCACGTATAGCATATACAGACCAGGCACTTAATCAAAACCACCCCCTTGTTTCCACACTCACTGATCATTTTTTCAGCTCCACTGACCATATAGGAGCACTCAGTAGTTCTACAGTTACAGACTGTAGTCCATCTGTGTCTCTGTATACTGTATTACCCTGTTCTTCAATGGTCAGGACCCTCACAGGACCACCACAGAGCAGGTATTATGTGGGTGGTGGATCATTCTCAGCACTGCAGTGACACTGACGTGGTGGTGGTGTGTTAGTGTGTGTTGTGCTGGTGTGAGTGGATCAGACACAGCAGTGCTGCTAGAGTGCTACTGGACTGAGTATCATCCACCAACGAAACTTTCCAGTTAACAATGTCCCGTGGGCAGCGTCCTGTGGGCAGCGTCCTGTGGGCAGCATCCTGTGGGCAGCGTCCTGTGGGCAGTGTCCTGTAGGCAGCATCCTGTGGGCAGTGTCCTGTAGGCAGCATCCTGTGACCACTGATGAAGGACTAGAGGATGACCAGCACTGCACTGTGCAGCAGCAGATGAGCTATCGTCTCTGACTGTAAATCTACAAGGTGGACCACCGAGGTAGGAGTGTCCAGTAGAGTGGACAGTGAGTGGACACAGTGTTTAAACACTCCAGTATGATAATATAGAACAGTGGTCACCAACCCCCCTCCTAGAGATCTACGTTCCTGCAGAATTTGGTTCCAACGTGCATCCATGTAATCTAGCCAATCGTGAACTCCTGATGTTAATAAGATGGAGCAAGTGTTCCTCAGGAAGGTAACCATTGACCATTCGTGACCAATGACCTAGATAGAGTAGAGATCTAGCCAGTGTGATGATGCACAAGTGTTCAGTCATCCAACTAACTTCAGTCTGTTCTAGACTCTCCTTCTCTCCAGAAGAGGCTTAAGGTCATCTTTAACCTCATAGTATAAACGTCTACGGCTGTAGCTCATCCACTTTTCTTCTGTGAGGGCATTTAGAAAACGCAAAGGCTAAATCTCTCTCTCTCTCTCTCTCTCTCTCACCCCAAATCTCTTTCTCCTCTCTCTCTGTGATTCGCTGGGTGGAGTTCAGATAATAAGTCATAGTGCAGATAACCGCAGAGGCTTAAAGACCTGAAAAAAGAGCCGGATCGTGAGATGCTAAGCTGACTATAAATGCTAAAGTGACAATGAATCACATTGGAGAGCTTAACCTTTAAGACAGGATCCAGACACAGAGAAGTGTGTAGCGGCTTACAGTACCGAGGCAAACCTAAAGCCAACTCAACCTAAAGCCAAGTTCAGTTCATGCTTGGGCTGATTCCTGCTACATAGGCTAATGCTGTCGGTGCTAACAAGCCTATATGTCCTCAAGCAGCCGTTTTTCTTTCCGCTCGAATGGTCCAGGCTGGTCCAGGTATGTCCACTCACTGGTTCAGAGAACGTAAACGTATGTGCGGGGGTTTTTGTAAGTGGTTCAGTAAGCTTCGCAGTAGTTGGCCTGTATTTTCTTTAGCGGTTTGTGTTACGGTAGCGGCTTCCACATGTGGCTCCCCTACGCAAAACAGGTGTGGGTGGTTTGACTAATGTTCATAGGAAAAGCTCCAGCTTGCTGACTAGATGCAATCTTCGGTGCAGATCATTGACCAACCAAAGCTGCAACACATCGAGCTAAGTCTTTCCGTTAGCTGTGTGCGCTGGTCCCACAGCATGTTCCAGCTCCTGGCGCTGGTTTGGACGGTCCCGTGCCGAGCCGTCTGTGGTGGCGCAGCGGCAGCGGGTGACTTTGTAGTAAAGACAGATGGCGGATGTGCTTAGGCAGGTTTGTGCTGATGCTGTGAAAAGCGTGACATCAAGGCCCATCTCTCTTTACCTAAAGCTGATGAATAATGCGAAAGCTTGTGGAAAAAGATCTTTAAAGTCGTCCGGATCGCAGGTTTTGAAGCTTTGTATGTGTGCAAACAAACAGAAATCAAATGCACAGGCATACAGACACCCATGTGCGCTAGAGATGCTGTCTCTGGTTCGCATGTGATTAACATGTCTTAACATCTTTCACAGTGTTGCACAACATATTTTTACTCAGCTCATTAATTCGCTTTAGTATTGGCCACACAGTTATTGTTAGTGACCTAAGTCTGCCGAAAACTGTGCGCTCTGTACTTTGACTTCTGTTGTTGGACACTAATTGGTGGTTTAGGGCTGTCGTCTTTCCTGTTGTGGTTCACTTCACAGATTGATGCCCTAACGTTCTCAGTGACGAGTCCCACTTTTGTCTTGGTGGAGACGACCAAACGAATCCGTGTGTGGAGGCACCGTGGTCAGCAGCAAGATGAACGGTTTGTTGTCACGCGTCACACATCCAGAAGGCCCGTTGTCACTCCACCTCCACCCCTACCGCACCATCTGCAGGAACTGTGTGAAGATATTCAAGCTGCATGGGAAGGATTATCACAGGACACCATTAGGAACCTCTACAGCTCCATGCCATTGGGTTAGGAAAGACAGNTGCTCTGTACTTTGACTTCTGTTGTTGAAAACTAATTGGTGGTTTAGGGCTGTCGTCTTTCCTGTTGTCTTTCCTGTTGTGGTTCACTTCACAGATTGATGCCCTAACGTTCTCAGTGACGAGTCCCACTTTTGTCTTGGTGGAGACGACCAAACGAATCCGTGTGTGGAGGCACCGTGGTCAGCAGCAAGATGAACGGTTTGTTGTCACGCGTCACACATCCAGAAGGCCCGTTGTCACTCCACCTCCACCCCTACCGCACCATCTGCAGGAACTGTGTGAAGATATTCAAGCTGCATGGGAAGGATTATCACAGGACACCATTAGGAACCTCTACAGCTCCATGCCATTGGGTTAGGAAAGACAGTGGCCAAATTCCATACTGAGAGACACTACTTCTGTATGTGTAGCTCAATAAATATTGATCACATCAGTCTAAATGTATCATCATTTATTGTTCCTGGTAACCTTTATCTTCCTTCCCAATAGCACTGCAATCCCACACTTCCTTCTGGGTGCAGCTGTTCTTTTGATGATGAGTGTGTTGTGACCTCTTCAGGGGGTTTCCTTCCTTTTGTCCAACAGAATAACTTGAGTGTGGCTCAGCTGATCAGATTTTAGAGACAGCAACAATTGATGACATTTGTATGCTGTACAAAACAATGTAGGTTTAAAACTTTGCTGGACGTCACATAATAAGGCAACAAATGTCAAACAGAGTTAATTCTTAATATTAATAACTTTATACTACAAGTTCTGTGAATTCAGCAATCCAAGTTACCTAACTTAATTATTTAAAGCTGCTTTATTTGTGCAGCTGTTAAAGCTTTGCTTACTCACCAAGATAACCTTCATGTAACACATACACACATGTACTGCAATGTCCCCAACAGGGACTGCAAGGACAGCAAATTTACAATGTCTCTCTAGCGTCCCAGTAGCATGATGACAGCAACAAGGACGGCACCTTTACAGCGACAGCTAGACACATTTATTATTGTTATTATTATTCTGATTTTTTTTTTTTGTTCATACAAATTCAGCAATAGATTTTCAAAGTCAGCGGATGAGGGGAAGGTGGTCTTGGCATCGTCATGTTGATAGAGCTACATCACGCTACCTGTCATTACCCTGTGTTGTTGTTTTTTTTTCCTTTTTCCTCTCTTCCTGAAGAACAGCTCCAGTTTGATTGACTTTCACCGAGCGCTCGGTTATTTTAAGACAAACAATGCGCGGCACGAGTTGCTTATCAGGGTTAACTGCCTATTATGCACAACCAGCGTGTGAATCTAGCCGGCTGTCAGGAAGCTAAATGAGCAGAGATTACCTCTTTAGAGAACGCGACGCCGTTTCTGCACTCCTCCACTCCTCTCTCGCGCGCTTTTATGATGATTTCCATTGATCTTCCCGGTGTGACAGCTTATACAGGCACCTAGCATTGCCGACTGCCTCTCGCACACATGCGCGCGTGCGTTTTCATACCAAACATACTTCATTTATCCTTCATTTTGTAAGCACGTCAAAGAAATGGCATCCAGTTGGACATGAATCAGCTCTAATGAAACATGTTTGCTATAAATAGCTGTAGCTTGTGGTAAAGAAGGCCTATGGCGTAGCTAGACGTGAGTTTGCTTTCATCACGTGTCGCAGTCTGACGACTTTGTCTGTAGCCTGTTTTCATTTCCACGCGAACGTGAATATCGTTGAGCGGCAGGGTGACCTTGCAAACAGGCGTCTGAAGTTGGATTATAGTGCGGCGGAAGAAGACATCGCTGCGTCTGTCATTAAGGATATTGTTCATGTTCTTCATTGACTCTCATCGTGTCTCTCCATCAGTCCGCCTGACATGCGGCAGAAATTACAGAAGTTGGCAAATAAAGAGGGTTTTTATCTTTTGACAGCTTGAACACGAAACCACAATCGAAGTGTCTGTAATGTTGGTAGACAGGTACTAACAACAGAGAGCTAGCGAGGGAGAGAGAGAGAGAGAGACTCCCTCTATTCTCCACAGGGAGTAGAGGAAGAGTGATAGTTCTCCTGTGTTCGGGTCACTAGGCCTGACTGAGGTAAAGTCATACTGATGGAGAACTGACTGTCCGACATAACACTGACACACTGAATGCTGGACTCACACACGCGAGCGCGCACACACACACACCTGACAGGTCTGTCATTGTGATTTTGTGTCTAGCTATAACATAAAACAGCACATACCGCTGGCAGTCCCATGGACACACTGTGGACACTGTGTAATATTAATACTGGGCTGAATGAGAGAACTCTCCTTTGTGTTTAAACTGAGAGTAATCTGTGTCCACTCAGCTCTCTGGTAGAAACACTTACCTCTATTTACCTGCTATTCAAATTTACAAGTGGCAATTCAGTATAACTATAATGAAATTCACTTATACAGTTTAATAAAGTAAGTAAGTTCATTCATTCTGTGTCAACAATAGAATTGTCAGTTGTAGTATTCTCTAAATTAGACTTGTCTGTTGTTTTTATTGTATCGACTGCAGTGAGTGCGTTCCTTCACTCGCATTTGTGTATTCGGTTTACATTTAAAAGTTATTGTATGTTGTAGTATATTGTACCATATTAGCATAACTGAATAGAATGGTGGGTGACATCAGATGTTTCATGATCATACTGAATCTATTCCAAATCAAGTCATGGTAACACTGCAGATTTCATGAAGTACTGAATTATTTTCTACAGAAAATTAATCAAACTGAATTAAAACACTGTTACAATTCAATAATAAATGATGCCCTGAATCATTTCCTTAAAACTCTGATCAAACCTAATCACTCGAGAAATCTGAAATTGCTTTATGCACTAAAGCATGTCCTAGAAATCCCCAATCAAACTGAATCACTGGTAAATTCTGAGATGATACATTTCCTATAAAACTGTATTTCATCCTGAATCTTTGAAAACTTTGAGAACCTTTGAGAGGGTGTTTCCTGCCCTCAGTCACATCCTGTCTTGTCTTGCCCCTGTTCGTTTCAGGTTTGCTGTTTCTCTTCTGTCACCTCCATGTGCCTTTTGTTGTCCTGTGCCATGTGCTTCTGTTTGTTTTGGTTTATAGCTCCTCCTGTCCCCGCCCTCTTGTCTTGCCCCTCACCTTTCCCTAGTTTGTAACTCCGCCCCTTCCCAGGTGTTCCTTGTTAGCCCTTATGTATTTAGACTCCCAGTTGTGCCCTCTGCGCTTGCTTGGTGTTTTGTCTCCCTGTTGGTTGTTTTGTAGCCCTGTTCCTTGGTCTTAGTCGTGTTTCGTTTCTTATTTATTTCTAGTGTCTTTGATTTCTGTTTGTACTAACTGGTTAAAAGTTGCACTTGCATCCTGTCTCCTCTTCACTCTCCAGGTCATACCTTCCACCCAACAGAATAACTTGAGTGTGGCTTGGCTAATCAGATTTTCGGGCAAACCAAGTTGAGAAACAACCATATGCTCTAAATGCAGCTTTGAAGCTTAAAAAAGTAATTAACCAGGTTAACCTGAAATGTTGAGTTACCTGGACATCACATAATACGGTAACAAATGTAAAACACAGATATTTAATCTGTTCCAATCTGTTAACTTAATGTTAAGAGTTTTATTAACTTTATTAAGCCATTCAAGTTAACTAGTTTACTTATGTTTTAAGTTGTACAGTTGTTAAACCTGACTAACCAAGATAGCCTTCATGTAACACATATACACATGTACTAAACCATTTCCTATAAAACTAATCAAATTGAATCACTGGAAAAATTGAACAGTATTCCATTTGGATTGTTAAATGATGAAATAATGCACTGTTTTGCTGTATATTAATACAGTATTTTTATATAACTCTAATCAAACTTAATCATTGTAAAAGATCATTATTGATACAATTTGAGATTTCTTAATGCCCTGAATCACTTCCTAGATGTCTCTAATTAAACTGAGTCACTGGTAAATTAAATGAGATGAAGTGATATAATTTAGATATATAATATAGAACTGTATTTCAATTGAATCATGGGAAAATTGAAGAGATAGTGATGCACTGAATCATTTCCTGTAAAATTCAAATCAAATCACGACAGAGAGTATGTGGCGCTTGTCCCACTGGTCATTACAGTCATAATGATTTTTATTTCCTTTGAATCCATGTAATTCAAACACGCTCTTAAACAAATTTCATGATGCTCTGAATAATTTCCTGTAGAACTGTACTCAAACTGGATCATGGCCAAACTTGAGATTTCTTGCTTCACTGAATTATTTCCTATAAGACTCTTATCAAATTAAATTGTTGGTGAAAATTCTTGATGCACCGCATCATTTCATATAAAACTCAATCAAATCATAAAAACTGAATCACTGATCAATTTTGGAGAATTACTTGATACATCGCATAATTTCCTATAAAACTATACTAAAACTGCACCATGGTCAAATTTGAGATTTCTTGATCCACTGAATCATTTCCTGAAAAACTCAAACTGAGTCATTTCCATCAATGACTGATAATTGATTTTTATTGTTCATGAAATGCATGAAATTCTCCCAAACAATTTTCCTGATTCGATTTGAAACATTTCCTATACAACTGTAATCAAACTTAATCATTGGAGAAATTTGAAACTGCTTGATGCACTAAACCATTTCTTATAAAACCCGAATCAAACTGAATCACCGGAGCATTTTGAGAATTCTTGATGTGCTGAATCATTTCCAGTAAGACCGTATTCCAATTGAATTATCTGTAAAATCTTTGAATAAATGATGCACTGAACATTATTATACAACACCAATCAAACTTAATCATTGGAAAAGATCATTATTGGAAAGATCTGATTTTTCTTGATACACTGAATCATTTCCTGTAGAACTGTACTCAAACTGCATCATGGTTTGAGATTTCTTGACACGCTGAATCATTTCCTATAAAACTCTAACCAAATTAAATCTCTGGTGAAATTTGAAATTTAATGATGCCCTGAATCGGGTCATCTTTTACAGTGATGCCATGATGCTAAGTTTCAGGTGACTAAATTCAGGCTGACAAAAGACCTATCAAAAGATCTAAAGAGTGATGCAACAGGGCGGTGGGTACAAACAAACACACTACATAATATATAATATATAATATCATACATATACGTAGAAAAACAAATCAGAAACTAGGTTATTATTTGGGATGGGAAGGCAGTACAAGTACAACTGAAGACATTTTAAGCCTGTTTCTGCTTATTACCTAGAACTGAAACAGAATCTAGATGTAGCAAAGAAATAGGTTATTCCTGCAGTAGTTTTACTGGATATTGAATGATTTACTTTCCAGCTTAAACATGTGACAATGTTGTTTACACCTTCTTACTACAGAGAATTAATGAGATTATGAGCCTACACTTATGAAATTCTTCATGTTCTTTTTCAGCTCAATAGCTCAAACCTGTGTCATTTACTTCGTTGATCATAATTTCATTCAAAACCATTTGAGTTAATACCTCACACTTACCTACTAAAGTGCAAACTGTAATCACTATCTTAAGAAATGTAATTGAAAGCAATTGTGGCATGAACAGAGATTTACACCCTCATAATCTACTAATATCTAACAGACATTATTAGAGTCCAATCTGCAGAAAAGCAAACATGGTGTACTCCACTCCAGAAGCGTGCTGCACTCGGGTGTGCGGAACAAAAGCCCTCTTTGAGAGAATAAGCAATTAAAGTGGAATGGAGCTCGGCTTGCATTATGGAATAGACTACCAGCTTTCCAACTGGCATCTCCAGCACGTCTGCCTCTCTCTCGCTCTCTCGCCCAGCCACTATTTCCCCTTTAATTGTGCCACTTGAGAAATTTACGTGCCTGTGAATGTGGCATGAATCTCACGCTTATTGCGGTATCATTAGCAGCAACATTTAAGCAACATCTGTGTGCTATAGAGCTAATTGAAGTAGCACCAGCGTCAGCTGTAAATCCACGGGAAGATGGCAGCTCGCGCCCGGCACTGCTGAGCTAGCCGCTAACAGTCAGCCTGTTCATGCAATCTGCCGCGTGCGGGATGGCACAGACACACGCACACATATCCGCACACACACACATGAGCTCACACACATACACACACACAAGCTCACACGCAACGTCCAAAACATACAGAGAAGGGGGTTAATGATCCTATTAGCCACCTTGTTGCACCAATTTGGCTGTTTCCCTGGCTGCCCTGCTGCCTTGGTGCTGGTGTGTCGTGGAAGGGAGAGTATGTGGAGACTGTAGAGAAGGCACGGGTCAGTTCAGTCAAATTGATTTTTATTTCCAGGCGCTCTTTGGATTTCTCACCCGCTCTCGCTGTCAAACAACCTTCATCTGCTCTCAGTGAGTCAGTCCACACCATTTCAGCTGTCTATGAGAGGGGAACTCTCTTATCACACCCACACAAACCCACACATGGACACCCATCAACTCACATGCACGCGCACACACCAAACGCTAGCCGGGTGTTGCTTTGTCAGCCAGTTGTGCTACCCCATAAACTAATCTGGCCAGTAATCAAGTCATTACATCAGCCTATTATACTCGCCAGGCTGCTACGGCCAAGGGAGCAGTAGTAGGAACAAAAGTACAAATAGACAAATAGACAAGCTTGGACACCTACCGACCACTTCATCAAGTACTCATCCTTGTTTCTGTGCTCTGTCCATCTCATCACTGCATACTTTGTTGGCCCCCTTTTACCCTGTCTTTAATGGTCAGGACCCCCACAGGACCACCATAGAGCAGGTATTATGTGGGTGGTGGATCATTCCCCGCACTGCAGTGACACTGACATGGTGGTGGTGTGTTAGTGTGTGTTGTGCTGGTGTGAGTGGATCAGACACAGCGGTGCCGCTGGACACCTCAGTGTCACTGCTGGACTGAGAATCATCGTCTATCAACCAAAACTATCCAGCCAACAGCGTCCCGTGGGCAGCATCCTGTGGGCAGAGCCCTGTGGGCACTGATTAAGGACAAGAGGATGACCGACTAGAGGATGTTAGTGTGTGTTGCGCTGGTGTGAGTGGATCGGTCACAGCAGTGCTGCTGCTAGTGGTCAGCTCCAGAGTAATTTTGTTGACAATAGACATTATGAGTCTGGCACTGTGTATATGGAAGTGAGAACCCATGCTGAACCGTGAATAACAGAGTTGGGTCTTCAGTTTGGACCATAAAGCTCAAAACTGAGGGAAAGCTTGAGGAAAGGCCCACAGTGTATATCTGGTTTTAGAGGACACTTAGCTGCAGCTGAACCAGCCAAAAACTTAGCAACTAACTTTATTAACTTTAGCAACTCGGAATATGAGCTCCTTGAATGCATTAGCCTTGGTAGCCTTGGATGTGATTCCTGCTGTCACTGTGCTACAGAGCCTTCTGTTGAGAGAGAGGAGGAGCCAGGGTCACAACTACAGAACCTACTTTACTTACAGCTGTGCTAACGTGGAACAAAATTTGCTGTTCCCTGCTGCAGCGGTACCCAATCCTAGCTAACTAATGTAGTTAGCATAACTAGCTCATGCACATCTTTTAAAATCAGTTAATCGTTAAGGTAAACTGCACTCATCTACTTCTTCTCTACCAACTGCTTCATTCAATCCAATTCAGCATGTACTAATAAATATGTACAGTACCAGTCAAAAGTTTAGACAGATGTCTGAAACACTACATATCCTGATATACCACATATACTCTTGATGGATCACAGTATTATATTTGTCCCATATGACCACTTCTAATATACATTAAGTTGCACAAAAAACTTTGATCTCTTTTTCTTCACACTGTAAAAGCTCTAGTTCCTCTTTCAGTTTAGTGAATATTCATGATGGACAGACCAATAGAATTGGTCCAAAATTGCTTAGAAATATAACTCACATTGCAGGTTAAGAACGCTGTTTTATCCTCCTGTAAAGTTCCATTCTGGAGGTTTTTAAGGTGGACTGTATGATTCCATGAGTGTATTTTATAGTTTGATATCTTCACTTCTATTCTAAAGTAAAGCATTAAGCTAAAACCTTCTATGAGTAGCTGTGTCTAAACTTTTGACTGGCACTGTTCTCAGTCTGAAAAGAATGGTATCAGTGTCTCTCTATATACAGTATGACATCATGTGCCATGTACCATGTGAGTTCTATGTTATCGTATCTCTAGATAATGTGCATTGCAAGTAAATAAAAGGTGTGAAAGAAACACATCACAATTTAAAAAACACATTATTCACATTCGCTGTATGAAATGATTTAAAGGTTGTTTGGTATCACAGGACTTGCTGGGAAGTGAAAGAAAGACCAGATCTTTTAAAGCTGTCCATATTTTAAAACTGGTTGTTTTCAAAGCAGATTTTTAAACCTTCATTACGAGCAATATGAGATCAAGCAATGCTGGTTTGCAAGGGCAGATCAATAGCTACACGTTCAAAGGACAATGTCAGGCGGGTCACCCAGATGACCTCAGACCTCAAATCTGCGTGTCGTATTTTTGCATTTCTTATGTGGTACGCCACCATAAAAAAGACAAAACAAGCAAATACGATACAACGAGTAAAAAAACGAGATTTGATTAGTGAACTGGCAGACGATTCTTGTCAATGGTGAAAGAAATCCTCCGTTCTCTACGAGAAACAATAGGAAATCGGTGCTGCTAGAGAGAAGGAGGACTGGAAGGATCCTCTGCATCCACTCTGCGCGGTATGGATCTTTCAGCTATTGAAAATCAATAGTCACATGACATGGCCGAGGTCAGAGTTCAGGTAAATGAAGCACTTTAAGCTCTCCAGCTGCAGTGGCCTGACTCCAGCAGAAATGATCACCGCCGCCCCAAAATCTCTCCCACTCTTTAAGAAGCCGGAGAAGCGGAGCTTTCAAATGTAACCTGATAACCAGAGCATATGGCTTCTCTTCAACCTGATAGAGATGGACAGACAGGGGGTTGGATTAGGGTTTTGGAGCTTGTTCAAGTTTCATAAATGCACAGCAATCTCGCTGTTGCTTTGTGCAATTTCTGAGCATTCTATATTTTGAAGTATACTGGACAATAGCAAGAGTTGAGGTTGAATGACATCATTCACTGTTTCATATATACACACCCAACAGCTGGCCACTTCATTAAGTAATCTATTTCATTGCATCTACACTCATTGTCAGTTTTACCAGCTCCATTTACCACATACAGTGCTCCCTTCCCAATGTCCTCTATATTGGCATACCAAGCTGCTTTTAAATCTTAGACAAAGCACCCAAGTAAACACAAAAAGCTGTTTGTTTTTAAATGATGATCTCATGTACTGAAGGAAAAGTGCTGTTCAGTCCTACCTGCCCTATGGCAACAAAGTAATTGCCCCCTTAAAAACTAAATCAACCAGTTAACCAAATTCAATTGACTACCGGCTTCAGTTTCACTCCCCACACTCAGACATGATTACTGCCAGACCTGCTGAATTTAAATGTATCTTGTATAGGACCTGTCTGGTTCTAATGTGAAGCAACCAGAAGGTCTCAAAAAACAGCACAAGATGGCAAATTTCAAAGAGATTTAGCTACATATGCCAAATAAGTCTTTAAAATTTACCACTGGAAAGGGTTACAAAGTTATTGCTTAGGCTCTGGGACTTCAGCAAACAACAGTGAAAGTCATTATCAACAAATGGAGAAAACCTGGAACAGTGGTGAACCTTCCCAGGAGTGGTCAGCCTACTAAAGATATCACCAAGAATGACCCATCTAGGAACTCACAAAAGAACCCAGCAGAACATCTAAAGAAGAGTAGGCATGACCTACATGTACATGATTCCACAATAACAAAGCAATGTTGGGTAAAAATGACATCCATGGGACAGGTGCTTCTTGCATTTACCTAGATGACCCCCAAAATAATATTCTGTGGACTGATGAGTCAAAGGAGTAACTATTTTGAAGACATGGGTCCCATTACATCTGGCATAAAGCCAACAACATAATACCAACAGAGAAACATGGTGGTGGTAGCGTGATGGTCTGGGGCTGCTTTCGCTTCTGCAGGACCTGGGTGACTTGTCTTAACTGATGGAACAATGAATTCTGCTCTCTATCAGAAATTCCTGAAAGAGAATGTCCACCCATCAGTTTGTGACCTAAAACTTAAGCGCAATAGGGTTATGCAGCAGAACAATGGACCGAACCGAACTCAAAAGAAACAAAATGAAGGGTTTGGAGTGGCCAAGTCAAAGTCCTGACTTGAGATGCTGTGGCAAGAACAACAAATGGGCAGTTCTTGCTGGAGAAGCCTCCAGTGTAGCCAAACTAGAACAATTATTAATGCATAGAAGAGTGCGCCAGAATTCCTCCACAGCAATGTAAAAGACTCACAGGAAGTTCACAAATGGAACTGCCAAGACTGGCACAACCAGTTATTAGTTATTGCTAATATATATGAGTTTTGAATAAAGCTTTACGTTCAATAAACTAACCAAAACTATCCAGTCAACAGCGTCTGTTGGGCAGCATCCTGAGGCCTCTGATGAAGGACTACCAATAAAAACTGTGCAGCAGCAGACTCACCAGCATGGAAGGAACATCAGGTAAATATACTGTATATCAAAATTCATGGTGCATATATCACAGTTGAAAATTTGTATGGAATGAACATTATTATATATATATATATATATATATATATATATATATATGGAATGAATCATGATATATGTTGAATGAACAATATTATCCAATGAAAACTGACATTTCTAAAAACTGCACTTACATGTTTCCATACATCATTGTGACTGCTGGGTTGATGGTTGTGCACCACCCAAAAATCTATGCTTTAACAAATAGGCATGAACGAACACCAACTGGAGCCTGATAAGGGTTTCTGATCAAGTGGACAGTATGTATACTCTGTGGATATCTCCTGTATAGAAGGACTTGAGGGTGGTTGATAAATGATGTGTATGTAGAGGAGGATCTTTAATATAGACATATATAAGTATTCAGTGAAAGATCATTTTATAACTAGTTGGTTGTGAGCATGCCATATACTGTATATCAAAGTTCATTTTATGTATATCAGTGCTTGTAAATTATGAACCATTTGTGTTGCTATATATATATATATATATATATATATATATATTTATATGTTCACACACATACAAAGCAATTATGCCACATTCAGTCAAGCACACAATGATTAAACGCAACCCGTGGCTGGATGTGGCAAGGCAGATAATTGATGTCTGGCAGATATTTTTCTAATATGTCACTTATTGGTGTATGTGAATTTAAAGGCCTGCGTTTTCATAATCGCAGACAGAGTGTTTCTACTCCAACGATAATGAGTGACTACCAGCCTGCAGGCTCGGGAGAGTTAAGATGCCAAAAGTCTGAACCCTCTGGAGGCCAAAAGCTCAGTAAAATACAATAAAGGATATTAGCAGAGAGCAGAAATTTGCTCTGCACATGGAATACCCCGCAGGCTGCATGGCTCTGATTAGTTGGAGATACTGCAGAGGAATTAGTAACAAAATAGTACATATTGTTTTATTGTTTTGCTGTGGCGAGAGTCCAGAAGTGTTAAGCCCAACACGAGATCGTGACTGTGGTTTTACTACAGGTCGATCTCCGTCTGTGCAAAACACATTTTAATGACAAAACGTTGCGGATGCTCGCTCGCCATGATACAAAATCAGAACAGCGCCGGGATAAAAATGCATCCGCAGAGCCGCACAGGTAGAACTGACCGGAGAAGTGGAGAAAGTATTATTCACGTCTAATGAAAGCCTATTGAAAATCACATACATTTTAGAATAATACAGATCCTCTTGGGCGGCTTATCGGGGTTCTGACTACATGTATTAGGGCTTAAGCAATATTACTTTATTAGAGCTTAGCTTGGTTAATATCTCTGCTCAGTACAGATTTATATAGCTTGAGTGGTCAACAGTGGTTCAGCTCACTCAGTAGGGATGTGTTTTAAAATTAATATTATAGATCAACCAAATTACAGCGAGCAAAGAGCGGCGCAGGATGTCCCAACAGTCTTAATACTCACATTGTAGCCGAGGACTGAATCAAACTCTTTGTGGTGATGAGTTTGAGAAATGAAAGTCAAATCCTTTGTGTGAAAAGCCCTAATAACACGCAAATAGCTTAGTCTTACTGCTCCTTTCTGGCTTCCTTTGCCTTGGTAGCTGCACTTTTAATAGGTTATACCCCTCCCCACCTCCCCACCTCCCCCCAACCCCCTATCACTCACATAAACAATATGTAAAGGATCGTCTCGTGTGCAGATAATCAAGAGTATCAATAAAAATGAAACAACTACGGATGATAATTTCCCTCATGGCTAAGTGTAAATTGTGGGTATGAGCAAAGCTATGTCTGAAACGACGCCCTATTCACTACTTAGTGGTTTGCTTTTATGTGTTTGCATGTATGCTATATCTTCAGTTCACCCTAAACACCACTGCTATAGGGTGTCCACTGTGATAATGTTAGGTTTGTACACAATATACTAACATACTGCACCATTCTTTGTGTTATACAAACAGCAATAACAGCTAGAAAAGTGCATTTGATGAGAAAAGTGATATTGAACAACCAGAACTGTGGCTTTACCCTTGGCCATCCGTCAAGTAGTTAAGTTTCCAGTTTGATGGATTTTGGTATCTGTTTAAGACTGGGACCTAATGGTGCTCTAGAGGCTTTCTTTTCACTGTTTGCTAACACTTGCAGCTGACACCAATGACAATTTAGCAAAGTCTTCACTCGTCCAGTGGAAGATAAAGTCACCAAGCACTATTACGTCACCAGTAAGTGCACCACAGTGAAACCCAGTGGTATGTTGTTGTGTCGATTGCTATGTTTACCTAAAGTAATGAGTGTCTATGCTAATCTCCAGATAATTCAAGAATCAACGCCGGTTGATTCTGCACATGAATTGGTGTGATTACAGACTTTTGGTTGGTTTGTGAGTGCAGAAAAATTAGGCTAGACAAATCTAGTGTACACATTTAGCCAAATAGGTTAGCAAGGTTAGCCAAATAAAACCCTGGCAATAAAATTCCCATAATTTGATATGTTTACCATACTTATTATGGCATTTATATTTGTCTCTCACACAGGTATAACTATAACATCCATTGGCCACTTCTTAAGGTACACCTCCTAAACGCCCTCTAGCCTCGCCTCAACCAGCTGTGTCTGATCCACTCGTATTAGAGCAACACTAACACACCACCATTGTGTGAGTGTCACTGCAGAATGATCCACCACCTGCATAATACCTGCTCTGTGGGGGTCCTGACCATTGAAGAACAGAACAAAGTATACAGAGAAACAGATGGACTTCAGTCTGTAACTGTGGAACTACAAGGTTCTCCTATATGGTCAGTAGAGCTGATAACATGGACAGTGAGTGTAAATACAAGAAGGTGTACCTAATGAAGTGGCCAGTGGGTGTAAGTTGGTTCTCCATGCTTGGTTCCAGTTTTTCAATAACCTGCAGTACAAAAATGTGTGAAATAGGTGATTTAGTGGGGAACAACTTGAAAACCTGAAAGGAAAACCTGAAAGATTTATCACAACATAACGGCTGATGCAATGCATGGAGCGAATCCGAACCCAGCATTCAAAGTCATCACGCAACAGTGTTCTATATAGCGCTCTCTGGATTTTCCAGTACTAGGAACAGTGACCATGTAGAACAGTATGCAAGATCAGGGCTACAAAACGCTGAAAGAATGAGCGTTGTTGGGGAATCTAGGCCACGTGTGAGGCGTGCTGCATGTGTGCCATTGAGAGCGCACAGCAAGCCTCTCTGTGTAGCGGCGCCAGCAAACGCATTCTGCTCCTTTACCCACAATGCAACAGTGCCACTAAAAATAACAAGGGGGGAAACACAGCTGAAAGGGTCCGGGCGAGTAGAGGAGCAGCACAGGGGGCTGAGTGTGACCCAAAAGCATGGTGTCAGCTCGCCACAGCCCCGGCACAGCAAAAAAAAAAAAAGCCATGAAATATGGAGCGATCTGATTGCTCTCAAAAGCACGAGGAGCAAACCCAGACCCGCCGCAGACATTAGCCTGTGGGCATAACAAAGCTGAGCTGTGTCTCAGCCTTACAAGAAGCATGGGCACTCTGTGTAGGCAATAGCCGGGATGGAGCGATGCTAAAGAAACGAGAGAGAGAGAGAGAAAACAGAAAGCTAGCTTGTTTGTCTGTTGTCTTGCCTCCTTTTGTAGTCGGCGGGAGACACTTTAATTGTCAGGCATCGTGGAAATTAGTCAAGCCTGTTCAAAAAACATAACAGGGATCGTTCGGACTGCTTTTTCAAGGAACCACGTTCAGCCCGAAACAAATAGCTAGCAGCTTCATGCGGCTAATTTTCTGTTCGCTTCATTTGGAATGCGTGCACCCTCGCCATGCTAGCCTGTGCTTATGTGTGTGTGTGTGTGTGTGTGTGTGTGTGTGTGTGTCTGTGCTTGTGTGTGTGCGCATGTTTTTATTTTGTATTTTTTTCCAGCAGAAATAATTAGCCTCCTGAGAAATAAAGGTGCGCTCGCTTCACACGGAGCCCCTCTCCACGCTGGCGATAGCTCACTCACACCTGACCACACTGCCTGTCTATCAGTATATATGTGCGGGAGGGTGTGCGCGTCTGTCTGCATTGAGGATCTGACTTTTCAGGAGCATAAGCACGCCGCTGAAAACTTTTTAAAGCATATCTGTCTGTAGCCTGGCCTCATCCGTCAAACGGGCTGTCAAAGCAACGTGTTCATTTCAGTTTTCAGCTGCGGGCCTGAGCTCCAGCCCCCCGATCGCCTTCCGCCGTGCTCTCCGAGCCCTGAGAAGGGGGCTGTGCCTGTGGGTCAGAGCAGAACTGATAAAGCCCAGGTGCTCCGGCTGTCTGGAGCTGGTGCCATAGGGTCCGGCGGCCCTGCAGGGGCTACAACCCGGATACCTGTGCTCGGGCCCCTACATACACACAAACAGGCACACATCGCTTGCCCAATGCTTCTCCAACTGCCACTAAGACATACACACACCAGGGGCTGCTTTTCATCACACTCTCCCTACCGTTTGCTCTGAAAATAAATTCTTTTGCAGGGAAAGCAAAATATCGGACCCAAAAAAAAACAACACGGCTCTTGAGTGAAGAGCTGAGCGTGTTAACGAAGATGAGGCCCAGGGTAAACAAAGCGGACCGCAAAAACTTAACAACCTATTGGTACAATACTATTTAACCACACTTAATATTTAATGATCGGTAAGATTCGATTAGGCTTTTCGTTGTGGTGGTAGGAAGATGAAAACCTGAGGTTTCAATTACGCAAACATCATTACTTATCTCCATAGCTCCTCCTTCATCATTTAAAAGACTGTATGCAACATTGATCTGCTAATGATGCATTCAAAAACAAGAACATGCCATGGGCTAAAAATTACTGACCACTCATCTAAGGTTCACTCTGTGGTGTATGTATACGGATATGGTATGGTTTATTACATTGCCCGTATCACCATTGATAGAAAAACCACTCAAATACGTTCGTTCTTAGGGTCTTAAGAACTCAGTTTTTTAACTGTGTGAACATTTCATAACTTATATAACGACATAAACACTCCATTTAGTGAGGATCTTTATTATATTGCTTTAAATTATACTTTTCTACTACCACATCAGAAACAATATGTAAGTACCTGTATGTTATGCAAATAGCCATATGTCTTTATGTCCGTATGTTTTGCCTATACAGTATGTAAGTGTATATATGTAATAGCTACACAGAATATTCCATATATATTATGTACATGAGAGTACATATCCCTACTGTCAGAACAAAACCTTGTATCTCCCGTTTTTCTTTGTTTTTCAGTTTTTGACAGAATTTGAAAATGGCTGTCGCTCTTTACATTGTGTGCAAATTTCATAATGAATGGACTAAAAGAAACAGCCCTTGACTTATAGTAAAAGTAAGGTATGTTTTTTTTCCTTCTCCTGTAAAGTTAGCAGACAGCAGCAATATGTAAGTATTGTAAGTATTTACATGTAATAATACCATGTACCAACTAATGATATTATCTCATGAATTACATATGTGTATATTGTGACTGTAGAAGCTAATCTCTATCTCCATTTGTGTTGTTTTTATCGTTTTTGTCTTAGTTGCCCTTCACATTGAGTAAAAAATAATAATGAATAGACCAATACAAATTGTCCAAAATTGCTTGGGACAACATCTTGTTACATTAAATTACATACTTGTAAGTGAACAGACACATTAAATCTTAAGAATCTTTTTTTTTTTTTTTTTTGCATAAGAGGTAGAAGGATTTATTTCAAGACGGACAATATGTACTTTGTATTACATTGATTTGCATGATACTTCTCTAGGATCCAGGGCTTTCTTTATAACAGAAATAATATGTAAGTGTCTATACATAATGAAAATATCTTTTGTAAGAACGCGTAGTAGGTATACAGTATATTCCATGTATATTGTAAAGTTTTTCAGTTTTTGACATAATTTGAAAATGCCTGTTGCCTTTAACATTGTGTGTAATTTCAATAAGAATGGCCCAAAATCTCTCATATAATGACTAATATTAAAAGTGTATGTAAGTGTATGTTTATAGCATATAGTTTATAGTAAAATGTTCACACTGTTTACAATGTTCACAATAATACCATGTTTATTATGTTTATCTGTGCAATAACGCACCACTGTGTACAATGTTCAATATTTTCGTTTTTCTATTTTTCTGACCAACGTTCAACTTTAAACATTTTCCATATCTATTTTATGTCTGTCTATGCTGTCTAGTATGTCTACCTGTTGTCTATGTTCTTTTCAGAGGTGCCACGTTTTGTTCCAACACTGACAATATGTGAGGGCCTATATGTATTAACATTATAATGCATAATGCATAATTCTATTAAAAAACTTCAGCTGCCATTTGCTTTGTATAATATAGCAATGCTCCAAAACTACTTGGGGGGGAAAAAAAGCTTGTTACACAAATTCCACTGATTTTTCAAAATGTTAGCATGACAAGATGCAAGATACTCTCTAGAAAGTCACTAAGGGTTAGGGTTAGGGTTAGGGTTAGGATGATCTGACGAAATGTGCCATTCTGAAACTCACCAACTCTTTATCTATGGTACTAATTGGAACCAGATGTCNCAAAATGTTAGCATGACAAGATGCAAGATACTCTCTAGAAAGTCACTAAGGGTTAGGGTTAGGGTTAGGGTTAGGATGATCTGACGAAATGTGCCATTCTGAAACTCACCAACTCTTTATCTATGGTACTAATTGGAACCAGATGTCCAAAGCATGCAGTGCTTGGAAATGTTACCTTGTGAAATGCATACAAATAAAAGTCACTTATAAAAACAACTACAAATACATTATTTAATGCCTGAGACATTGTTTTTGTAGTTTACAATACATTCAGTGCAGAGATGTACATTTAGAGTGCAATATACCAAATCTTGCCTAAAGATATTTCTGGATTTACCGTCATTTTACCAGTATGAATATTATATTGTACGACTCAGGAAGCATAGCGCTTCAAGCGAATGCTTCACTAGCACTGGGTGAAACGGCCAAGAAGCTGGCAGGTCACTTCCAACCACACATTTCCTGTAAGTGGTAGATAGCCAACTCACACAAACTACCCCTCAACCCAACATGGAGTATCACAAGCAACACATCCAGGCCAATTTAGAACGCATTTAGAATTTAGAGCCTCTCTTACCGCGAGACCAGAGTTCGGCACATGGCCGCCTTGTATGGCTACACCTCTTGCATATCCTTGGTGCTGGTTTGTGCTGGTTAAATTGCACCATTGCGTCTCAATGATCACAAAGACCATATTATCTAGAACGTTTGGTGGAAATTGGTGGAATTTTCCCTGGTTTCAAGAACGTTTCTTTGTTTTCTTGTGAAGCAGCCCTGAACTTGGACTTGTTTTTTCTCTCCAGTGAAGTTATCGTTAACGGGGTATGAGGCTTTATCATGACAGTAATGATATAAACACCATCTGGATATTGTTGGATAATATCAATTCCTAACAGGCATGGATTTTCCGTTTCATGAATATTGCTGCTAATGGAAGGTCAAGCTTTAAATCAGCAAAGTCGGCCTGGACAAACATAACTCCTGAACTATTGAATTACTGTGATTACTCTAATATGCAGTGTGACCAAACTGCACTAAAATAAACGAATAAATAAGTTGTCTGAAGAATCTGGCCTTTTCATCAGTCCAGCCTCCGTTGGAAGACGCGTTTGTCGGAAAGCGCTTGAGGCGACGTAGAGTATACGCCAGTGTTGCTGAAAAATCTCCGGCATTCTGGGTAGAGGGTACGCAGGGGCCAGAACGCTCGAATGTTCAGCTCCGGAGAACACTGAATGCTTCTACTTCATTTTGCCCTGGAAACAAAACAAGAGCATAATGTGTGCATTGATTATGCACGGCGGCGAGTGTGCGCGCACCGCTACCCAGGAGTGTTTTCTTAATGTCCGATGCGTTTAGCCAAACGTGAACGTGTTGAGAGGGCTAACATAAATCCAATCAGACTCCGAACTGTTTGGAAAGGAAAAGAGAGGGGGAAAAAAAAGAAGTGTGAGTTTAGATACAGTGCAGACGGTTGGGGAGCGCGCACGGCCAAGACCAACCCAACAGGGAGGCTAGTTTTAGAGCTACAACTTCTGCTGAAGCTTTGCTCCTCCGAGCAGCCAAATCTGCCAGTCTCCTTCGCAAGCTGAGTGGAATTAGAGCGAGCAAAAGCCCTGTCCACTCTGCCCGCTCACACAGAGGTTTCTTATGAAACGCTTTTTCATCAGTAGGTTCACCTGCCAAATAATGTGAATGTGCTGAAAAACCTGTTGTCCGTCGCTGTGGCATGAAACCCAATGAAATCTGAATTGGAAACTTTGTAGTAGAAAGGAAAATGTTGCTTTCCTGAAGACCTGTATTCAGGCCCGCACTTCGGTCCATCACTCTAACGATTATATGGCAAACATATTAAGTTTCACAGGAGTTACTGAATAATTCATAGTAGTTCAGGAACAGTTCATAGATGCTGCCTAGCCTTTAAATTAATGACTGAATAAAGAGATTCATGACTGTTAGGAATGTTAAGACTGTTACAAAGCCCCAATATGGTGTATATGTCCAATACTATTAATATATGTATCAAGTAAAATTCTTTGATTATTATTAATATAGATAAACTGCTTCTACTGAAGCTTGGCATTCCTGTTTCAGCATCAAACTATTGCTCTCTTATACATACATACATATATACTGTATATATATATATATATATATATATACACTAATATAAATATGAGTCACCTATGACTAAAATGTACTTTATAACATGTAATATCACCACTAGCATGAATAACTGCTGCAATTTGATTTTGCATGTACTGAACAAGTTTCTGGATGTAGGCCACATCAATGTTCAGCCACTCTTGCATTGTATTGATGCTGGTAGACCCGTGTGACAATACACTTCCTTACACCTGCAAACTCAGCTACTTCCTTCCTTCACTATAACCTTTGGCATGTCCAAATGCAGTCACTGGAAGTTGTAGTCATTGAGTTTTTCAAGCTACGTCCACTGTATCCTCAATCCTACGTACTGTGCTTTAGAGGGTGTATTAAACTTCCTATTATGTACAAAACTGCTGGCCTAATTACTGACTTGAATGGTTGAAATGTTTGCTCTTCACAGTGTCTGTGGGCCCATTCCTAATGAAATGTTCCCACAGTCTATGCTTTCCTGTGACAAGGATATTTTGCATCACTGCTGTATTGTGGAATCACAGGGTTTTTTTGTTAAATAGATGTGAATATTGTTCTTTCCTTCCAGTAAGTGACAAATCTCTGAGTGAAACCGGGTCTGTGAGCTAGCCGAGCATTTTGGCTCAATAATAGTTGGTGTGGGTGGGAGGGGAGGCGATGTTATTGGTTAACCCTATTGAACCGACGATCCATTCTGAGAACTTGGCCCCTTTAAGTGGTTTAAATCTGTTGGCATGTTGGCCAAAGTGTTCAGAATCGGTGCTTTATGTGAGCTACTATGTTTTCTGTCATGTATAAATTCACAGGGCGTCCTTTAATGTCGGATGTTGGATTTCTTTCAGGTCAGTAAGAGCTCGTTATTGCTGTGTTTTACCGGAGTAATAATAAAACACAGTCCATGTGTGACTTAAATTCCTGTTTATGCATTTGCTTCTTCTATAAAGTGTGGGTTTATGCCAAAAAATGTATCACCCACCCTGTCAAATTTCAAGTCATTGACTTTTTTGTACAAGTGAAAAGAAGTGAATGTATCCATTTTTGCGAATTCTAAGTTAGACTATAGCTAAAATGTGGACTTCATGCGTCCTGAGGACTGGTTTGAAGGCCTCTGCCATATGGAAAACTTAATATGGCACTTTCTTGTAGTCGCTGACATATAAGATATGAAATATGCCGTAAGATTTATACAGGGCACATTTTATGGCTTATTTTTCATGTTCAATTCAGCAAATACAAGCAATTGTGCATTGCAGTGTTCTCTGTAGAAGATACGAACTCATTTTGACTGACTTTTGTATGCGACTGTAGCTTGCAACAACAGCATTGAGAAATTATGTCATTAACACACAACAGGTGACTAAACAGCAGGAACAGTTCCAGTTTCCTTTCAGTCCTGATAGACTAAGTGTTATTTTTCTCCACCCTCTGGTGCACGGTGATGTAATCAAAAATCAAGAGACATTTCAGAGGTGGGCAAAAGTCACTACAGGTTAATGAAGGATTATGGGAAAACAGTAATTCTGTTGTTGAAACAACAATATGTACTGTGCTTAATATGAGCAATGACATCAACTAAGTAATCACAATTCAATTAAGGTGATTAACGGGATTTCATGAGGTGATCTGGTTGATAACAGGCAATAATTCACTTTATCAGGCAAATTATATGCAATGCGCAATTATGAACTGCCTGACCAGTTGTAGAGCAGAGTAGGCAGTAGAGTGCTCTGATGAACAGAGATGGGCTCTGAGTGAGAGGATAACAGGAGTGGACAGCATGGTATCAGACCGAATATCAGAGAGAGAGCGAGAGAGACAGAAAGAGAGATTTCTGAAGGAAAAGAAAACAGGGCAGAGTGTTTCAATCCCAGACGGAAGGGCTCCTGCTCTTTCAGGGCCGGCTCAGCAAGCCAGTCCTTTATAATTAATAATTCATGGCTTTGTATAGGGGTGCACAATGGCTATAACATGAAATATTTCAAATGAAAAAACATAAAGAAATTCACAGTTGAGGGTTTTTTCTTTTGGCGCGGGCCGGCCCGGCTCTCGAAGTAGCCACATCTATAATCAGAAATCTATTATTTATGACGGGACATGACCGGCTATATTTTATTCAGTAAAAAAAGTGGAAGTAGTGCAGGTTAGTGGAGTTCGGGCTGCTGCGAGGAACACATGTGGCCTCCTTTTTTCCCCTCTTCCTGCTGCATTTAAAAAGAGCGGTCAGAACACGAGCTTTACAGCAATGCAAGCACTTCCTCGCTCGGATAGCAGCCAACCTGAGAGGTGTGTGCGGCATGGGGATGGGGTGGGGGTAACTAGACGACTAGAGAAAGAAACAATACTTTGACCCACAAACGCTGTTCAAAAAGAGACAGGAGGCCAGGAGGCCTGCTCCCCTCACTTTTTCTTTTTGCATGGTGAGGAAAGAGAAAAAAAAAGAAGGGGGGAAAAAAAGCCATTCCCCTCCGTCAAGGGCATCCGATTCATTATAAAGACAGTCACGCCAAAACAAATATTATTTTTGAATCTTTCATTATCTTTCTCTCTGGAAAGGGGCTAAAGCAGCATGTGTCGGTATTAGATGCGGTGGAGCCAGCTGCTGCAGCCGACTGCACCGTCACTCAGTGTCAGCGGTTCAAAGCCGGGCGGCCAGAAAGGGAGGCAATCGGATAGGTCAGTGCAGCCTAAAGGACAGGACTATCTCTGTAAATCATATCCTTCTCTCTCTCTCACTCTCACACACTCTCTGTCTGGGCGTCCTGGGTAGTATCTGAGAAGCACACAGCCGGCAGGAGGATGGCCCAGCCAGGCGGGGGGCTAAGAGGCCAACATGAGGTGACCATCAAAGGCAAAGGCACAAAGCCTGAGCTACAGTACTGCACACACGTACACAGACACACACACGCAGGCAGGCAGGCAGGCAGTCCGGTTACTGCCACTTTTACCAGCCTAGTGTGAGCACTGCCAGCGCATACCACGGCAGCGCACACTGTAAGGAAAGGCAGCAGAGCTGATGAGTTCTTTTCATTTCTGGTTGAGAGAAATAAAGGTTGTTTTAGTTTAACTGAACTGCCATATTCCTTCATCTATGTTCCCCTATGGGTCATTCCATTGTTTGGAATGTCTTTGCTGTTCAAAACCTGGTAGCGTGTTAAAGGGGAATGCTTAAGAGAGTGGTTTGACATGAAATGCTTCATTGTAGAGAAACCTACAGTGATGGTTAATGGGACCGGGGGTTGTCGCCTGTCATGTTTAAGGTGGTGGTAACTTCAGGTTCCTGCAGATGGCGCTGCACGAGGATGGTGGGGCTATAAATAGCTGTTGGGTGTGAGTGACAGGATTCATAGATTGAGAAGAGGTGGAATGGCTCCAAAGCAGATCTTAGTGATGGCGTGCCAAAGACCATAGTGTGAAGGAAGTAGCTGAATCTGCAGGTGTATGGAAGCGTACGGTCATACGGGTCTACCAGCAGTGGCTAAAATCCCGGTCTACAGGAAACTCTCCTCAGAATTGTGCCAGGGAAGGCATCCACCAAATCTGGCCCAACTGTGCAATTCTTTGATGCAAGAGTGGCAGAACACTGATGTCCAGAAACTTGTCCAGTCCATGTCAAATCCAGTCACAGCTGTTATTCACTATTGTCATACACTATTGGGTCTGTTTCAGTCTCAGGTGCACTTATATGCTTTTACCATATACTATACTAAGTAGAAATATTTACTATGTTATTTACAATCCAAAACAACCCGTGAACCTACATGTGTTTTCTGAGGTTTTATATGTGACATTAATAATAATTACTATTTTGTCTTACACTTATCTGGCATGAATGGATTAAAAGAAATGGATTAAAATACATGTGAAGCCAAAACTTTATCACAAAACTATCATAAAAGAAAGTCTCAGGCATCGAGCAGTGTATATCTAATCATTTCATATAATAACTTTTTTGTGTTGGAGCTTTTAGAGGTGGACGTCTGGTTCCCTTCACCACTACAGTGAACATTTTTGACAAATTTCTTTAAAACTGAATATTTCATACCAAACCACTCTGAATGCTTTTGTTGACTCCTCAACTATGTATTTATGTACAATTTCTTGAAGAAACTGGAGTGAAGTTTCCCTTCAAAGTCATATGTTTACATTTCAGGGCTAAAGTGACACAGTTCTGTTTTTTCCCCAAGAAAATATGAGCCACGTATGTCAAATACGGTTCAATCAAGGCAGAGATGTGTTCACACTATGGATACACAAATGTGAACCGTCATGGCAGAAGGATCTGATCTGACAGAAACATGTGAGGGGGCTTGTGCCATAAATATAGACTTTTAACTGGTACATACTAATGCTTTAGTAATTAGACTCCAGTCAAGCAATTAGCATCTGCTCTGTCATTACAATCATCACCATCATAGTCATCATCTTCTGGGTACCACTAATATGAGTCATGCATTTATTACTGAAAGCATCATAAGTAGGAAATGGCACATTGCTCTCAATTACGCAACATGACATTAAAATTCCTACAGCATTGTGGCAATGATTACTATTATATCCACTATTAAGAAGTCACATGACTTTTAGGTAAGATTAACATACGTTCAAGTTAAGAGTTACCAAATTCTTCTAGGCATAGAGTGTCACTGTTGTCATTAGTCCAACTCAGAGGAGATTCATTTACAGGAAACACACCTAAACATGACCAGAGATACATTTATGTCAGTGTATTATCTGTTTGATATTGATTTGACCATATTCTGCGATGATTCATTATCCTAGCATTATGCACTGCAGTCAGTGAAACTCAATAATTTGCTAGCTAATTTATAGCAGTGATTTAGGATTGGAATTTATGAAATAATGACACCAACAGCCATGTTCCAGTCCAACAAATCAGTGTTGAGATCCATTATGATTATATTCTCTCATTCAATTTTATACATTATATACGTTTTAAACATTTAGACTTAATATATCAGTGAAAGTTCATATGTAAAATAACTGAAACCCATTACCCATTTTTTACAGCTTTAGCTTGAGATAAAAGGGCATCAATACAAATGCACTTATGCAAAACAGTAAATTTAAAGCTATTACTGTCTTACAGCTCGGGCCAACTCAAATTTACCCAGTGTTACCACAAATGTAGTCATCTAGCCAAGACATCAACAAGTCTGAATGATTTGAATGATGGCCTTAATGCAGTTTGAGTGGGTTGAGAGACTTTTTGGATGTATTTATGGAAACAATGTGGGTGGCTATTGACTTCCAGTGTTAGTAAAATTGGTGAGGTTTGTGACAAGAATTTGTACACCACACCAAAAGCCTCAGCTGATTTCTTATATCTGGGATAAGTGGAAAACTGTGTAAGTTATATTTAGATTCTTTAGTGATTCTTTACAAAAAAGTAAAAACCATTCTGAAGTTTGAGTGGAAATTAATAGAACTATAGAACTAGCTTTGAACTAGAACTAGATCTCAGACTTTTAGCATGCTATGAAGGCCAGCTAGCCTTTCAAAATTCAGTAAAAATGTACAAAAGGACAAAAATGGAGATACAAGAACACCAGCGATATGAGAAACAGGTGTTTTCATTGTTGGGGTCCATGGAAAGGTACAGTATGCCCACCTATCCAGCAACCACTGATATATCTGTGTAAAGCATGTGTGTGTATGGGGACATGTACCAGGTTTATGTCACATTGTGAGGACCAAATCCTGTTGTGGGAACCTGACTTTCTTGTGAAGACCACAAGCTGGCTCCCATCACATGAAGAGTTTTAGGTTTAGGGTTAGGCTAGTGATAGTTCTGGATAAGGTTAGGGTAAGGATAAGGTTACTGTTAGGGTTATGGTAATAGTGTTAGGGTCTAATTTAGGTTTAGGGAAATGTTAAGGTTGGGGTTAGGGTTATGGTAATGTTAGTGTTAGAGCCTAATTTAAGTTTAGGGAAATGTTAAGGTTAGGGTTAGGGCTAGAGTAAGGTTGGGGTAACACGTTAATGTTAGGGTTAGGCTAGTAGTAGTTCTGGTTAAGGTTAGGGTAACATTAAGGTTAGGGTTGGGGTTAGGGTAAGGTTAGGGTTGGGTTTACGGTAATGTTGATGTCAGAGTTAGGCTAGTGCTAGTTCTAGTTAAGGTTTGGGCAAGTCCCCAGGAAATGAATGGAAGTCTATGTAGTGTCCCCACAATTCACAGAAACAAACTGTGTATGTGTGTGCGTGTGTGTGTGTGTGAGGGTTAATGAATGTCGAATGGAATTCTGCTCCACACAGTCACGCTCCTTAAGGAGCGAGGAGACTTTATGCGCATGGAGGATGATCTATGAACTCCCTCTCAATATCACTGACTTTAAGCACACATAATGGAGGGGAGCAAATTGCTCAATTTGGGCAAAAATATGACACGGATGCAGTGGGTGCACTGATGAACTGCCCGTGTTATGAGCAGAAATTTGAGGGCCTGATTTGTGAAGTGCTCTTGCCTCCGGAAATGAGGTGCAAGAGGCTTTGAAGGAAACTTCTCCCAGGAATGCTAATGTGGCTAACTGTGAATGAAATCTAGTGGGGACTTGTGTTACCCTAATCTTAACCTTTATAAGGACTGCTAGGACTCCAGTACCAGGTCCACGCCTCAGTTCTTCATGCCCTTCACCACATACCACATCAGTTTCACAGTGGTTATTACATGACTCGTAGGAGTTTATGGAAAATAAGCGAATTCCTTTAATAAGTAGCCTCTACTGATAACAAACCGAAAGCTAAAAGCACACTCTAGTGTTGTATTAAATATTTTATTATAATTTGAATATAAAATAAGCCATTCCCTGTTATGTAAAAACTCTCTCATATATATATATATACACCTCACCGGACAAAAAAATTGTCATCTGTGACTGAAAGGTACCTAATAGCATGTAATACCTCCACGAGCACGAGTGACTGGATTTGGCATGGACTGGACAAGTTTCTGGATGGAGGCCACATCAATGTTGGTTCAGATTTGGTGGATGCCTTCCCTGGCACAATTCCGAGGAGAATTCCCTGTAGACTGGGATTTTAGCCACTGCTGGTAGACCTGTATGACCGTGCGCTTCCATACACCTGCAGACTCAGCTACTTCCTTCACACTATGGTCTTTGGCACGCCCAAATGCAGTCACTCCTTTTAGCCAATCATTAACATCTGCTTTGGAGCCATTTTCCACACACAGAACGAGACATTCACTGCACTGTGGCACCTCTTCCCAATCTATGGATCCTGTCACTCACACCCCGGAGGTATTTAAAGCCCAGTTGATCATGTAAAAACATAATTCCATTTGAATTAAAAAGCAGTCTGACACAAAATGAACAGGAATCATTTGTAGATGGTTGTTTTGTTCATTTGTAGTCATCAATGGAATGGCTGTGTCCAACACTTCTTTACTGGATTTTGATTATTTATTGCGTTACGCCACAACAGTTCTTAAAGTTCCTTCTTATTTCTGCTTAATCATCATCACGTTTTCTATAACTGAAATATTATCCTAAAGCAGTGAGCCATGAGAGGCAGTGAGTCACTGTGATGAGTCACAGAGAAGAATGTTATTAGGCATGATGTAATGGAATCGCAATAAGGCACGGCCTCGATTGGCTTACTGCTTTCATGAAATGGCAACTAAAATAAAGTTTTATAGAATACAATTTTCATAATTGTTATTAAAAATAATTGTCATAAACAAGTATTCAAAGAAGAAAGGAGGAGAAGAACATTTGGTCATCACTGTATATTATGGTCATTCCGTTGTCGTATAGAAATGAACATATGATAACACAGCACTGTTTGATGTAAGTACCTTTAACACCAGCGCCGCCACAAGTCTTATATAGCACCTGTCCAACGCTGCCTGTCTTCCCACACTGGGACTGAACCTCAAACCCCTCCCTGCTCCCTACATAGTGCACTATGTAGGATATACCATGTAGGAAATAGTGACTCCTGCAGCCTAAGAGCGCATAGTATAGCGAAACATAGTCATTCAGGATTCAGACACCTCCATACTCCACACTAGTGCTCTGTTAGGCTGTAGAGGCTAGACATAGTGCACATTTAAGGAGTCACAGAGGCGTTTGAGGTTCAGCTTGGGTTTAAGGCTACTTCTGACTGAGACATGGACATTTAAACCTCGTGAAGGCTTTAGGTTCATTCCTAAGACTTTCGTATTGCTGTTTTACAGTGGATCATATCATAAATACTTTAATTCAAGCCTGTGATATTAATGATGGAGTGGTTTAGCATGTTTGCTATCTAGCAGTATTAGAGTCAAAGCTTATTCCAATATCCATTTGGTGACGTGGTCAGTAATACAGTTGTTGGGTTCAGTTGCTGTGAGGTGGTCATCGGTGTGCGTATATCATGCGTTTTACTCTTCGGACACGGCTCAGCCAATCAGATTGCGGATGTCACGTCCTGTCTTGTCTTGCCCCTGTCTATTTCCGTTTTCTCTGGTTTTCTGTTTCTGTCTTTCTCTTGTCGTTTCCATGTGCCTTTTTGTTGTCCTGTTCCATGTGCTTCTGTTTGTTTTGGTTATTGCTCCTCCTGTCTCCACCTTCTTGTCAGGCCCCTCACCTGTCCTTAGTTTGTAGCTCCGCCCCTTCCCAGGTGTTCCTTGTTAGTCCTTGTTCATTTATACTCCCTGTTGTTCCCGTTGCTCTTGCTTGGTGTTTTGTCTCCATGTCCGTTGTTTTTGTTACCCTGTTCCCTGTCAGTGTGTTAGTGTCTTTTGTTTCTTTGGTTTTGTTTTAATTTGAGCCTATTAAAGACTTGCATTTACGTCCTGCCTCCTCGTCCTGTCCCCTCGTGACAGCGGGACAAGAAATGTTTGTTACATAACAAAGTATTTATGTACATCAGACTAAGAACGGGATCAATGAAAAGTGTAATTAGCGATATAAATAAACCTCTATACCGAATGACATTATAGTTCCTGTAAATGATATCATTTGTATTTTGATATTGACATAGTATAATGAAATATTAGATATCAATATGATGAATGTAGTTGTAAGTGTATTGTGCTTATCTAGGTTTAATGTCTGAGGAGTAGGGGGAGCATTTCTAAGTTCAGGGGATCAGATTTAGGCTTTGGGTCATGGTCAGGTTTAAGTTTAAGGCTAAATGTAATAGAGATTTCATTTGCATAACAGATGTTTAATAGATGTTGCTTAATTTTACTTAATAGATGTTGAATCAAACACTAGTTAGATGAGCTTCTGCAAAGCAACTACAGTCGACTCCCAAAATAAAACATTCCTGAAGTGATACTGGGAGTTCTAATAGACAGCTATAGGGCTTAATTGCACAATAGATAAACAGCCTTTCCCAGCAGCCGCTCATTATTAGCCATATTAGTGGATTTGAGTGAATATTGTTGGAGTATAGTATAATCACAGGGGAGCGTATGCCACGGATGCTAGCAGATTCTATAGGAAGACTCAAGTGAGGTCTCAACAACTCATTAATGCGGTTATAGCAAACAGCTAGCGGCTTCAAAAATACACTCGGCTTTCCGTCCGTGACCCCCAGAAGAATATCATTTCAGACTCCTTCCTCTTCCATAAGAGCTGCGGAAAGAAAGGGATGACATCGGTTTAAAGAAAGAAAAAAAAGAAGGAGGAAGAGAATGCAGTGCTTGCAATGTTACCTCTCTCTCTCTCTCTCTCTCTGTCTCTCACACTCTCACTCTCTCTCACTCTCTCTCTCTCTCTCTCTTTTAAATAGAACCCCTTGAGGTTCCGGAGTCGCAGCACCTTTCATTAGCGCTGGCTCCAGCCCTGCTGTCCGGGCATCATTAGCAATCTCAGAAATCAGCGGCAGACGACGGGTCATTCTTCATCTACCTGTCCGCCACCACGGCCAGCAGCGCTCACCCCATCCTCCACTCCACTCCTCCACCCATCCACCCATCCACGCTCCCGCTGTATATATACATACAAATGTACAGAGAGCACACCAGGGCATACGCGGGCGAGCGAGGAACATGACCGCTGACAGAGTCTCTCTCTCTCTCTCTCTCTCTCTCTCTCATCTCAACTAATGGCAAATCTTACTTTCTTTCTTTCTTTCTTTCACATTCTTTTCTTACTATAATTCTTTCTTTCTTTCTTTCATTCTTTCTTTCTTTCCTTCTTTCACATTTTTTTCTTACTATAATTCTTTCTTTCTTTCTTTCTTTCTTTCTTTCTTATTTGTCTTCTTCTCACTATATCTTTCTTTCTTTCTTAATTCCCCTACTCTGTGCATTCTATTTGTCATTCATTAATTCTTTCTTTCTTTCTTTCTTTCTTTCTCTGTCTTTCTTCCTTTATTTTTACATTTCTCTATTAATGTATCTCTTTCTTTCTCTCCCTCTTTTCATTCTCTCTAATTCCTCTTTGTCTCTCCCTCATCCTCTCTCTTTCTTTCTTTTTCCCTTCCTCTCTTTTTATCTCTCTTTGTTTTCTCTTCCTTTTTCCCTCTTCCATTCTGTCCATCTTTCCTTATGTCATTCATTACCTCTCTCTCTCCCTCTGTCTCTCTCTCTCTCTCCTTCGACTGTGCACCACTACATCAGGCTAATTTGAACACATGCTCGAAACTGAATTATTATACTTCTCTCTCTCTTCCACCTCGGCTGTTTGTTTTGTGTGTGAAATATTAAGCACTGCATGTGTGTGTGTGTGTGTGTGTGTGTGTTAGAGAAAGAGAGAGAGAGCGTGTGTGTGCATTTCCTCTAAACTGTACTGCCCTCTATTGGATATCAAACAGGACATGAATGAACAAGAGGAGAGGAAGACACAGATTCTCTCCATCCTCTGATTCACTCACCTACACAGACACGGCCAGATATCCGTCATTACACCAGCGTATGGGCTTCCTGCTTATTTATCTGCGACTCTTTATCACACTTTTATTCTCCGTAATTTAATCAATAACAGCCGTAATCACTACATATCAGGTCCCTTTAGCCCTGAATGAGCGAGTCTGTTTGATTTCACAGATGTAGCACACATTCACAGGTACGCTGGTGTAACTCTTTGCACCAGTCAGTTCTCACATTATTACAGTGCATATGTGTCCCTTTAGCCTCTGTACTCCGTCAGCTCTCGAGCTGTCCTGGTTAGACAGAAAAACACATTGTGTCCACACCTCATTATCTCATTGCCTTTCTGCTCAAATATTTGTTTATGAACTGAGCTGTGCTGGTTACTCTTAATTTGTCATTTCCTGCTCTTGGTTTTCTGCTGAATGGCCCCCAGTCTGAAACATGTAAACACTTGTCTTCCTACATTATTCCGTAACAAAATACGCGGCCCTACGCTCTCTAGTCAAACAAGAGAACGAGCCCTGAACATAAACAGTGATTAGCGTGGAGTAAAATCCAATGTGAGAGAATTTACACCACTGCAAAAACAAAAGAAAGAAGTCTGTAAGAGTCTGTAAGACTTCCTCCCCTCACAACGTGAGACCAGGGATCGCTCCCAGTTTGGTTCAGCTCCTAGAGGTACTTCCAAACTGATATCTTTTTCTCGTTTCTCTGCTAAACTTTCTGCAGATATTCCCGCATAACCGCATTGATTGCACGTCACGTTAAGTGCACAACTAATGACTAATCAATTGACGTCTAATCAGGTTGTGCCTGAGGGGGTTGAACTAACTGCAATTTGATTTTCTACAAACAAATATCTTTGCAAAACATGACGTTCGGATCGGCCCTGGCTTTAGCGCTCCCTGGTCTCCGGCCAGCTTTACTTAACTAACTGAGGCGGACGTTTTACGGCGAGTGCGGCGAGTTTCTTTTTTTTTTTTTTTCGCTAAACTTGTTTCTACATTTTTACAAGGTCATTAACTCCTATAATGAACCCTAAACGCAGTGCAAACAACATTTGATTAGAAGCATGAGCACTTGCTTGGTCTCTGTATTTAATTTTAGCATTACGGGAGTGAGTTATGATGTGTTTTTCCCCTACGACGGGTGCGTTTGAGTGCGGCGCGCGTTCCGTCCCTGCACGGAGAGCGGAAAAAAAAAAAAAAAAAAAAAAAAACGCATTAACGTTGCCGAGCTGGATATTGTCCTTCAACACAACAGATGCTTCCTTAAAGGGGGTGGCTCTTTTGGGGCAGAATTTGGCCCCGCTACAACCCCCTCCCCCCCCTCACACACACACACACACCGCCCCTTTAAATCCTGCTTTCACAGGCATTAAAAATAGAAGGAATCTGGACAGAGGACAAGAAGCGAAAGGCAGAAAGAGACAGTAGAGAATGCCGGACTCAGTCTATGGTAAAAGCCTCTAAAAACATGAGCATGGGTCATACAATGCCGTTCCCTCGGGATGTGTAGCGGTTTTTCCTTTCTTTCTTTCCTCTTCTTCTTCTTCTTCTTCCTTTTTTTTAATATCGCTCGGCCACCGCATATTTCATTTCTGTTGTTGTGTTGGGGGCTCATGTCACTCAAATATTTACAGGTTAGCTCAGTGCCATAACATCTGCTGCTGCGCTGTAATGCTGGCCTGCTTTGTAATATACAGAGATTAAAGGACTGAAAGACTAAGTCACAGCCCTACTTCAAATGAGGTGAAGTCTGTGTGTGTGTGTGGGGATGTGTGGGAGTGTGTGAGTGCACGTGCAAGCCTGTGTTTGTTTTAATACACTTCCAAGACAAACTAATCCTGATTTTGTAGGAAACCAGAAAGTACACAAAACCATCCATCAGTATCAGCAGCAAAACGTGGCCCAGTCTTTGTAAACCGCTGTCAACCAAAACTACATGGATGTTAAACGGAAAGAGCAAAGCTGTTATCATATTTAGTGGTAGGCTTAGAAAAATCATATTTAATATAGGTGGTTTCATATAGTCACGGTCATAACAAGATTCTTGAGACAGTGTAGAAGACGTTGAAGTGTACTGATAAATGATTAATAAGGATTTCCAAAGGACAGATCTTATTAAAAAGGGTAATATGTGTTTATTTATGTCTGCATGTATATGTATGTGTATATCTTAAGTGCATTAAGTGCTATCAAAGCTTTTAATTGCTTATTTCAGTTATTAAAACTGTTCTGGTTTGACACAGTATCAGAATCTTTATTTTGCCAGGTATGTCACATATACAAGGGATTAGTCTTGGTGAGAGTGCACATGTATGTCATGTAACAAGAGCTAACAAAAGGGGGAAAGTACAAGAAGATACAATAAACAGAATAAAGAAAAAGAGTAATAGTAATAATAAAAAAAGATGCTGAAAAGATATATGATATCTGTATGTGTATATATGTGGATATTCTGTACACAAGTGAGTAGACATCAGTAGTAGGCTATTACTGGTTGCACCATTGGACTTACTGGTTGTGCCACCTGACGTTTCAGACTCATTTAAAACGAAACAGGCATCTACTTAGACACCCTTAAAAACCTTCATTCCTTGGATTTGAGTTAATACTTTAACACTTACACGGTTTTGGTTGTGGCGTCTGACATTTGGAGATTTCGTGGACAAAAGGTTTATTTTCAGCAAATTGAGGACTTTTGTTACTTTGTTTTGCACAAAACAAAGCCTTTCTCCAAAATTGTAGCTTTTCACAAAAAAGAAAAGCATTCTTAACTTTGAAAATGTAATTTTAAAACAATTTCATGGACATCACAATTACAATGGACCTTTTCGTGTATTCAGTATGAAAATAAAATTTAACATACTCAAAAAGGGCATTTTTGTCCTGATTGCAACTATATATATATATATATATATATA
>CM067491.1:1597105-1623266 GCA_034552555.1 Semaprochilodus insignis | reverse complement strand
ATATTTATCTATATATTTATACAGTATATATATATACATTCTCATAGTTACATTTTCGGCACACTTCTGCAGGTTTTCATGTACAATACCTGTATATGTATTTGCAGAATATATGACCACAGTGAACAAATCAGAGTTGGGATCAGAGTTTTTCCTAAATTAACCGCTTCACAAAAACCTTCTCTGAATCACTTTGTTTACATCTTAACCAGTGGAATTCCTCTTTAATTCAGGATGTTTGTATATCGTCTCTGTCCAAAGAAATACCACGAAAATGGTAACTTTACAGTAGATGGTAAAAACCTTCATTGCTTTCTATGTATGTTAAGGTAAAAGATTTGATTTTGATTTGAATTTGATGCATTTATGTTGGTTCATCCATCATTCAGTTTTCTAAAGTCAAATTATATGGAAAAGTAAAAATCACAAAAACACAGGAATTCTGGATCTAACAACGATTACATATTGTCTACTCTTAGAAATAAAAAACTTGGCTGAAAAAGGGGCTTTTGCTGCAGTGAAATTGCGAAGTGATGGTTCTTTTTAATTGTATTTGTTGATTCATTAATTTAGTAAATGAGTTGACCATGAACAACATTTTAATGCTTGCAGAACCTCTGTATGGTGTAAACATTCCTCACCAATGAAGAGCTTCAACTATAATCATATGTCTTCTCCAAGAACCTTTACGGAGCATACACGGTAAACAGATTATAATATTACATTAGTATTACATGATCAGATTTATACCAAATGAACCTGTTGGGGCTCTTCACAGTCTTAAAGATGAGCAAAACTTTCTTCAAGCAAAACGCCTTCCAGACATCTTGTAAACCCCGAGAGCTGGTAAAACAGGAATGGTCAGAATTATAGATTTGAAGCAATATAGCTTCATGCTCACTGGACTATCATGAGCCAAGAGGTAAATCCATAAACCTCTCCACAGGCCTTGTATTGCAGCAACCCAGTGTAGAGGAGCTCTGGTGTATTAAGCGATCCCTGCAGATCTACCTGTCTCGAGGGGTTAAAACAATTTCTCCGCCCGGCTCAGGAAAGCACCTCTTATGTAGGCTGTTTTAGGTGGAGCAGGACCCCAGTAATCTCCCATACTTAATGAAAAGTTTAAAGCACACGGCACGGGGTCAGGACCTCACAGTGAGCCGCAGCACCAGTGCAAATTGTTTAAATAAAGTGCGAGCAGACCCCTCTGAAATGGTATCCCTGCGAGTGAGCGCTGGTACACGCCGTAAAGACGCTACAGCTCGTTAAACTCCTCCTCAAAACAGATTACGCTGCTAGTGGCCGCCGGGGAATCGGCGCCGTCCCATTGGCCGGGGCCACATTTGTCCGTATTGATCAGCTAAAAACCAATCACCTGGGTTTATGTCCACTATTGTGGCAACTATTTATGAAGGAGGCATTAGCCAGTCACTGAGCTTGTGAGAACTGGAGAAGCCAGCTGGGGCCACTTTAGAAATCATGCTTTTATTGGGCTAAGAGGGCTTAAATCAGTGGGAAACATGCCTTCTTTCTCGTTTATTTATTTATTTAACCGCTCGTTTATTATCACCAACCTCACCGCCTTTGTCTACAAGACACGTATGTAGATGTAAGGTACAACAAAACCACTTGATCTCAGGTTTTTGACATGAGTAAAACGTGTTACATAAACCTGTCAGGGGCTGAAATCTGAAAGGGTACATTTCCATTGGCCTATTGTGCACAAATCTGAAGAAGTTGTTCTTATTAATCAAACAATAAGGCATCAAATTGTATCTCTTAAACGATATTATGTTTGGTCTTTTGGTCACATAGCACGGTTGGTTTGTACTAAAACGCCATAGAACACCGTGGACCCCGGCCCGGACTTCAAGGCCCCCTAAACAGTCTACATTCTTGTTCCAAGCCAATGTGCAACACAATGGGATGAAGGAAACATGGCTACGTTCACAGAGCCAGCAAAAGTGTTCCAATTTGGGACACTTGCTCAGACTCAAAATCTGATTTTTGGCATATCCAGATTGTATCCAGATCAATACAATGGTCTGATTTTTGCAAATAGTATCCAAGGCAAATTGGAGGGGTGGTTTAAAATGCAATTCCAATCTCTGGTCACTCAAATCGGATTTCAAAGGGTATTTTGCATCACTTTCAACGAGCCAAACATAGATAATGTCAAATCCAGAGTGACGGAAGTGCTGGGATATGCTTCATAGTTAACACAGCAACCCATACAAGTAGGCCGTTGATGTTTGGACACACAAATCCGATCAAATGTCAAAGTGGACAGTATTCTCAAAGGATCTGATTTGAGAAACAAATCCGATTTCCCTGCAGTCTGAGCACACAGCAACTGATACATGGTACTGAAATCCGATACGTGTCCGATATGCAGCTCTGTCCGAACAGCCAGTTCAGAATTCACGCAGCCTTTATGTCGACATTCATCCTAATTTCATTCAGGGTGATGTTTCTGTGCTAACAAACTTAGAAGGCACTTATCCCAACCGTTCCGTGTTCTAACAGCAAGACCTGTGGTCCGTAGGAGAGCGAGACTGCAGTGCCAAAAAAAGTTACAAGTCGGAAAGCAAAGTTTATAGGAACCAAGGCCGTGAACTGAAGAAGAAGACGTAGCCAAATATCATGCCAAATAACTTTTTACAGTGAGCTGGAACGTATTCTGGGTGATGAGCCTAACTGTCAGTCATTGAAACTCATCTCATCTGTGGTAGATCCTGTAATGCTGGTAAGGATGGGACTGAAACCTTCGGGAGTTGATCTGTGCTCATCAGCAGTCTTGACTGTATATCTATAGGTAAGGGGGCTGCATGAATCAGTGTTGTTGTCCACATGTGGGTCAGTTCTGTTCTTCCCCTGCCTCTGCCTAATCCAGAGACTACACTTCCCGTAATCCTCCTCTCCATGACCCTAACACCATGAGTTCTATTTCTTCCAATCCCCGTTCTGCTTCCCGGAGATACTACTCATGTTCACCTGTTTCCCGTTTACTTCTTTGTATAATACGTGTTGCTTGTCAATCAGTCTTTCTGAAGTATTGCCATCTCTCCTGTTGTATACTGAGCGTTCTCTATTGTTTGCTGTTTCTGGTTACCTGTGAACGACCCTCAGTAGACAAACGATCCAATTTTTGTGATATCAAGATCGTATCCAGATCGATACAATAGTCTGATAGTCTGGACAGCACTAAACTGTATCCGAGGCAAATTGGAGGGGTGTGGTTTGAAATGCGATTCCATTTGTATTTTCACAGATGCATCGAAGTCTGGATGCTCTGGCCAATCAAATCGGATTTAAAAGTTTATTTTGCATCACTCTCAACAAGCCAAACAAAGACAATGTCAAATCCAGAGTGACGGAAGTGCTGGGGTATGCAAATAGCAACCCATACAAGTAGGCAGGTGACGTTTGGACACACAAATCCAATCTGATCATCCATTGGTTTTCTCTTTTGCCTCTTCTTTTTGATCTGACTGCCTGGTCGTTTGGAATATCTTGCTTTTTGACTCCTGCCTGTACCTGGATATACGTATGGTTTTGCCCATGTCTGCGTTGATCGCTTTGGTCTGTGTTCTCTGTTTATCTGGTGGCTCTATATTGACTTACTCACATCATCACGTTAAACCCTTGTCATCTTTTACATCCCCGATTGTCTGGTTTGTCAGTCCATTGTTACAGTATTCCAAAGACATTTTCCAAACAGCCCAACAGGAAAATCAGATTTGGTGAGAAAATCAGATTTGGGTCACTTTTCCCTGCTCTATGAACGAAGCCAAAGTAGAGTGCCTAGGAGGCTCTGAGAACCAGGTTGGGAACCACGGCTGGTGCCAAAAGTGATCAAAATGAATTTGGAAAGACAGAATTAAGCAATTATTCAAAGCAATGCTGCTTTCATTCAGTTTCATTCAGTATTTGAACTAAGACAATTATTTCCAGTCCTAAAGCACTTCCTCTTTGCTCAATCTTTCACTTCTTGTTGAACAATGATTTGAAGTCTGAAATCCACATCATTTGGCCTGGATTAGAGTCTTTGCTCGTTATTAGAGCGATTCGTGACCTGTGGTAAGACGTCGAACTTTCTCGCTTCTGCGTTTCATACACAGACGTCTTCCCATTAAGTTATAGTCATAACGCGCCTTTAGCCCCCTTCTTTCACCCAATCCCTCTTTTCTACTTCCTCGTCATCTGTGGTAAGATCCCATGCCGGAGTGCTTTGAAAGATCTCCGCATCAAGGCAGTGTGGCCCCCTAATGATTCGCTCGAGAGGGAGGCTTTCATTTCCCCATCCCCCCACCCCACTCCCCCACCTTAACATCACAGGGGAGGAACAGCAGCACCCTTTTGCTCTGCTCTGCTGCCGAGAGGACGTGATTAAAAACTTAAGGGTGAATGGCACAATCAGAGGCTTTAAAGAAGCCCTCCTCTGCTCCTCTCCTCTCCCAGACAGACGCTACCTACATCCATTACTGCAGGAGGCATCGCTGATGAGCCAGGACTGTGCACTATTTCCATGTTCCTATCCTTAATACAGTCCGAGTCAGTCCGTGCACTATACCAGCCAAGCCTTGAACCACTGGAATATATGAACCATGTAGAAGAAGCGCAAATACATATTTACATTGAATACATTGAAATCATTTTACATTTGTAACAGAATTGAGCCGTTACTCAATTCAGAACACACTAAAATATGGTGAGCGTCCGTCGCTGGGAGTCTCTCTGCCATACGACCGTGCCATACGTCCTTCCGTATTAACACCACACGCTCACGCTTTAGAAGAAGGTCCAGCCTGATGTTTAGATCTCAGTTTTGAGTTCTTTCGGGGGCCCAAAGTCACGAAACGTTCTTCTGCATGTTGCATGCAATGACATATTTCCACCAGAGAGGTCTCCAAAAACCCCTAAAACACACATAGCATTGCTTTAATGTACTGCCACTGGCCATTAGGTACCCCATCTTGAATCTACACCCATTGTCCATTTTATTAGCTCAACTGACCATATAGGAGCACTTTGTAGTTCTACAGGTACAGACTGTAGTCCATCTGTTTCTCTGTATACTTTATTACCCTGTTCTTCAATGGTCAATGGACAGTGGGACTACGTTAATGTATTTTATGAGATTTTAATCCAAGTTGTTTTTATTGCTGTTGCTCCAAAAAAACATGTTATGTTCTGATATGATGGTGATGATTCGCAGCTTAATTTCTACAGATTGGTAGTATCGATCATATCCACATTATTTCGCTGTAATCTTAATATTATACAGCTTTGCAGAGGTTGATAATAAAGCTAAAAGCAAAGAAAAGCAGTACTTTTGTTTTTTGTACTCTCCCTGGTGTCAACACTGTTTTCTATTAAGGAGGCCATTTCTTTCTTTTTTATCTCAGTGGGAAAAACACAGCAGGGTGATGAAATCAGTGGAGCAGCAATGACATTCAGAAAAAAGTGGCCCCGTTAAGTGATTAAAGGTACAGTAAGTACCATTTTCATCTTTTGATTAAGAGTTTTCACCACCCTATCTTTGGGGGATTGTGAGTTTTGTCCCTGGTGATGGCACAACTATTCATGGCTAGGAGTCTGTAGCTGGTTTTCAACTCTACTCACCTTTTTTTTGGTTTTCCATTAAGCAAACCTATCAAGGTATCAATCAATTGCTATTTTGAGGTTCCAAGCCAATACTCAGTGGTGGATGAAGTACAGAAACCATGTAGTTGAGTTAAAGCAGAGATAGCCAAGGTAAAATATTCCTCCAGTGTCTGTAGAAGCTCCTCTCTTTAGACTATTTAGTATTTACCTTCAAATGTACTTAAGTATGGAGAGTAACAGGAGCATGATTTATTATGGCTCTAATGTCCTATTATCATTTCTGGAACAAGACTCTTAATCAGCTCAGTGTAGGTGAAGAGACTCTAGTGTCTCTCAGTTCACCAGTCTTTAATAGAAGGTCATCAGTTAGTCTGACACTGATGTCTGTTCATTCATTCATTCATCTATTCCATTAGCTAGAACCAAGCTCTGTCCAACAGGTCAAAACAAGCTCAGAACAAAGTGACTGCTGTACCCTGATTGGTGGACTCACGCTTCATGCTTCTTTCGTTTGGACATGTTACGTTTTAATGCGCGCATAAGCCAAAAGGAAGGACAGATTTGGCCATAATGTAGTGGAGTAAGTAGTCAGACAATAGACTTTGAACTCCATTACTTTCCAACAAAAGGTGACATAAAAGGCTCCAGGCTACTGATCAGTTAGTATAGCATCACCATCACCCTAAACACACATGCTAGTGCTAGCTACCAGGTTAGCGTACCCTCTTGTCATGCCTTTGAGCAGCCAGAATTATTGTGCCTGTGCTGTGCAACTCTGCGTTTTAAAAATAAGATAAACAGCTCTGTTCTCTCAAACAGCCCGACCATTTATAATACAGTAAAGGTTGTTCTAAGCACAGCGTCATATTGCTCAGAAGGTGAAATGTTCTGTGTTTACTGAAAAGACATTCAGTGCCAAATGCATCGACTTTCGACCAGTACTAAAGGAGTTTCAATAGACCTCCGGAAGCAAAGGTTTAATCTGGGCGGCATTAGCATGTCAGAAAATGTTGACTCTCCCAACAGCAGACACGCTCAGAGTTCCTGATTGTTGATAAATCTAAGAGGTCAACAATCAGTTCCCTGGTTTACATATGTAGAGTGAATCCACTGCTGATATACTCCCACAGGCTCATGCATATATATGCCTGTATCGACGTCTCAGTGTGTTGTGTACTCACTTACTTTTAGCTCTTATTTACAGCTAATGCTACACCTTTAACATATGCATTTTATTACACACATACACACACACACACACACACACATATATATATATATATAGAGAGAGAGAGAGAGAGAGAGAGAGAGATTAAATACATCCACCGTCAACTTCATATTACTTGTATCTACACTCACTGTCCATATTATCAGCTCCACTGACCATATAGGAGCACTCTGTAGTTCTACACTTACAGGCTGTAGTCCATCTGTTTCTCTGTATACTGTATTACCCTGTTCTTCAATGGTCAGGACCCCCACAGGACCACCACAGAGCAGGTATTATGTGGGGGGTGGATCATTCTCAGCACTGCAGTGACACTGACGTGGTGGTGGTGTGTTAGTGTGTGTTGTGCTGGTGTGAGTGGATCAGACACAGCAGTGCTGCTGGAGTGCTTAAACACTGTGTCCACTCACTGGTTCACCTTGTAGATGTACAGTCAGAGATGATAGCTCATCTGCTGCTGCACAGTGCAGTGTTGTTCATCCTCTAGTCCTTCACCAGTGGTCACAGGACGCGGCCCACAGGACGCTGTTGACTGGATAGTTTTGGTCGGTGGACTATTCTCAGTCCAGCAGTGACACTGAGGTGTTTAAACGAAGTGGCAGGTGGGTGTATGATAAAATATATATCCATTTATTATTCCAAATGGATATATATTTTATACACCATACAAACATGAATGGTGTCCCTTTATTAGGCATCAGGTCACCAAACATTTAAAAATGTTTTCATGCATCTGATAAAAGTGTCCACTGGGTTTCTGCTTCAGTTCAAGAGCATGTGTGTGTGTGCAAGTATATGTGTGCCTCAGCATACACCAGTGTGTGTGTGTGATATCTCTGTATTCCTCAGCGTGCCGTGTGCAGGTTCACAGGGCGATGGTGTGTGTGTGTAATCTCAGGCTGGGGGGCTGTGGCCTGACATGTTCCTGTGTGTGCTCTACGGGACATATCATCAGCCACAAGCTGCACTTTGCATACTAACGTAGAGAAGACAAGGAGAAGAGGAGGATATCGCCACAGCGCAGGATAAGGCACAGCACAGCGTTCTTACAAATAGCCTCCAGAATGATAAGACCCTTACACAACTCTATAAAAGACCTCCACACAACCTCAACCTCTACACAACCTCTATACAGGCCCTCAGCTATATTTGAGCTAGGTTTGAGCTTTTAACTCAAATATAGTCACCCAGCCAAGACATGTTTGGTATCTGAAGTTAGCTTCCTTGCTAGTTTCTGGAGCTAGGAGGCTAATGTCGTTAACAAGTAGTTAAAGCATACACCCCACTGATTAGCATCATATGCAAATTAGTATGCACTGTCCTGTTGAGTTGTTAAATAGTCTAATATAGGCTCATGTGGGTTCTGAGCGATTTGCGGGAAGGTGTATATGTTCAGTGACCGGTGGGATCATGCAAAATGATTCGCCCTTTTAATTAAATCTATTTTGGTAATTTACATCAAACAGAACATATACCTGACACCAACACTGACACATCAAACCGCTGATGCATATAATGATTCTGCCCTTGGATTCTAGTCTGCGATCGCGGCTGTTGGGTCAATCAGGTACAGCAATAAGGCCCATCCTTGCTTATATCACACGCACAGCCAGGCATTAAACCTGAATCATTTGCATGTCTCACAATGTCAAACCTACCCACCAAATTTCTTTCCTGTTGGTTGATTCCTTCTGGGTGCAGCTATTTGTGCAGCCATTCTTTTCCACATACATGATACTGTATTACGCTCATCATCAAAAGAATAGCTGCACCCAGAAGGAATCAACCAACAGGAATGCCACTTGAACCATTAGCATGTCTCAGAATGTCAAAGCTACCCACCCAGTTTCATTCCTGTCATTTGATTCCTTCTGGGTGCAGCTATTTGTGCAGCTATTCTTTCGATGCTGAGCGTAATACGGTACCACATATGTGGAAAGCCCACTTCCAACAATGTGTGAAAAATGGAAAGCAGTTTATATCGCATTGTGGAGCTAAATCATTTACTTGTTAACAACAATTTCCTCACAGCTCCCGAGCAAAACGAAGTAGGAGACTTCAAACACCAGACACGTCCTGACTAATCACTCATGTTTGGGTGCGGAGGAGATTTCTAGTCTATTAACTGTTATACATCTCCTACACATCTCTTAAACAATGCATAGCCCTGTACACGCCCTGCACAATCTTTATACAGACCAACACCAACCCCACCCCCCGCTACCCCCAAAGGTCAGTCCCCTCTGACCTACACCAGAAGTGGTTATTATAAGATTAGCTCTAAAGTACTTCTGTAATTGTGACGCTGGCATGAATCCATACATATACACTTGAAGCGAGAGCGTACAGTCGCTCATTCAGCTGCAGTCTGAATAGAAACGCCTTTTATTTGCCATCATCATCAGCTTCAAGCACATCGCTCCATTATAAAAGGCAGATTTGTTCTGTGGACTGGTCCATCACGCAGCACTATAAAATACATCAGACTACATTAACGCTTTCAGAATGTAGCTGCTGGTGGGAATCACTCTATAAAAGGACGGACAGAAATCCCTTCTAATAGCTCTCTCTTCCATTAAGATAAAACAGGCCTCCATACAAGTCATAATCAGACAACAGTTTGCAAATCATTAAGAGAAATGTAGGATTTCATTAAAGCACTGAGGATACCCATCCCTCGATGGATTCATAATCTCTCTCTCTCGCTTGCTCTCTGTCTGTCTCTCTCTCTCTCTCTCTCTCTCTCTCTTTCTCTTTCTTATCCTCCTCCTCCTCCTTTTTTAATTGTTTAGCATTTCAGAGCCGAGTGTCTCTGTCTTGTTCAAACAGCTCTCAGTGAATCTACTACAGAAACTAACAACACTTTAATGAGAGATACAGTATCTATCTGGAGATCTATGTATGTATAGATGTATGTATAGATAGATGGATCTAAAGATAGATAGATAGATAGATAGATAGATAGATAGATAGATAGATAGATAGATAGATAGATAGATAGAAAAAGAAAGACATGATGGATAGTAATGGATGGACAGAAAAGAAATGAGAGAGAAAGAAAAACAGATAGACAGACAAATACATAGATAGAGAGAAAGAAAAATGGGGAGTATAAGGAAAGAAATAGATAGATAGATAGATAGATAGATAGATAGATAGATAGATAGATAGATAGATAGATAGATAGATAGGCAGGCAGGCAGGCAGATGATAAAGAGGGAAGGAAGAGACCGAGAAAGAGAAAGAAAAGAAAGACAAACAGATGATAGAGAGAGAGAGAGAGAGAGAGAGAGAGCGCTTCAGAAAGAGCAGGCGCATAATCTCCCATTCCGAACAGGTACTAATGAAGAATTCCATATATTCTGAGATTTAATTAAAACCCCAAAGATTTCAAATTAGATGCAATTTGAAGAGCCTGGGGCAGAAATACATGCACTTGCGTGGCAAGGGTATCAGACTGAAAGTTGATATCGTAATTGGTCTTGATGTATTTTTGTGTTGCCAGGCTGAAGCAGCGAGCTCATAACCATACAGCAATCCTCAGTAGATTACCTGCTCATTGAGGATGCCATCAGTCAGGTAGTTCTTCACTAAATTAGCCTGCCACTGAAGCGCTCGCTGCGAGCCGCAGCTGGCCAGCACCGCCGAGCCATGAGTTATGCATGCGTCGCCCACCGCACTGAAATATGCTCGGCTGAATATTAAAATATAATTGGCATTCATCCTAAGCAGCTTAAACCATTCTGATATTTTCTTTTAAAACGATTTGGAGCCTCTGCAGTCATTATTTTCAAAGAGGCAATTCATAGTCTAATGACAGGGAGGCAATCAAAAGGGGGGAAAAAAAGGTTTCTACACTCGGATACACATCGAGAAGGAGAGAGAGAGAGAGAGAGAGAGAGAGAGGAAAGATAGAAAAAGAAAACAGGCTTGCACTGAGATACTCTTTTAAGCACCCATGATTTCCTGAGTATCGTCATTATCCGGCGATGATGAAGTGAAGGGTGACTCCGAGACCTCTCGGCACGCAAACTGTCGCTTCTTCTCTTTCGTCAAACACATTCTTTTTTCCCCCCCTCCACTCAAGAGCCTGAGCTTGTCCACGGCATCCATTAAACATGGCCTGAAAGGAACAGTAAAGTTTGCGTGCGGCGACCCTTCACGTCAACCAACGCCACTCCGGCTGATCAGGGCTTTATAAGCCGTATTAAACACAGCATACATGTTTCAGGATGAGCTGTCTACATATCCACAGTCGAGTCACATTATTATGACCACTTCCTACTTTCGACAGAGGCGACAGCACCAGCGGCGGCATGTAGCTCATGAAGGAAGTCCTGTGTCGTGAGCTGGCTTGGTGGGCATATAAGGTGTGCAAGAGGCTGTCTGCACACATATCCCACATTGCTGTCATGGGTTAAAGGGGCGATACATGATTGTCATGCTGATTGTCTTCCTTGGGGCGGATAGGATCTTCCAGCAAGACAACACGACCCGGCTAGAAATGTCCAACATGTCCATTGGAAGAGCATGACCAAGACGTCCAAGTATTACCCTGGCCTCCTAATTCCCCAGACTTGGACCCAATTCTGTGGGACCACCTCGATCGTTCTGTTCACTCTATGGATCCTCTCCCATGCACCCTCCAGCAGATGTGGCCACTAACATGGCCACTTGAAGCGGCTAACCGCTAACTAATTTCCATAGCTGCGTCAGGTTATGCAAAGCCTCTGCTTTCAGGTGCTATAAAGCAGGCCTCTGTGGCGGAGAGAGAGGGAGAGAGAGAGAGAGAGAGAGAGTGTGCTGGGATCTAAACGAAGCTGAAAAGCATTGAGCTTGGGGCATGCAGGCCATGAGCCATGTGAGTTGATAGCATTGAGACTCAAGTTAGCATAGCACTCAGGTGAATGACACACATGAAAATCTTAGCCTGGTTCAGCACCGCAGGGTCCGAACGCAAGCTGGGTGTTTGAGCTCCCCGGTCCGGAACGGTTGGAAGTACCAAGGCCGTATTTTTTTGGGTGGGTGGGGGCGGGGGGTATTGCAACACCAGAGGCTTTCAGGATACAATAATGGAGTACCTCACTCACCCACTAAAATGCTGTAGTTTGGGGCATGCACCCCCACGCACGCTCCAGCTGCTGTGGGATGCATTGCAGTCAGCATGGCTCCAGATGCCTGTGACAACCTACCAGTACCTTTTTGAGTCAATCCCAGCCCATCTAGCTGCTGTCCGTGCTGCACTCAGATATTAGCCGGTGGTCATATTAATATGACTCGACCATGTAGTTTCCTTCGCTGACACTGGATTTCCATTTCGTCCCACTAATAGATGATGAGTTGAATAATTAAACTGCATCAGTAAGGAGCCTGCAGGGGAAATGGAGGGGAAAAGCCATTCGGAGTGTTTTCAAGAGAGGCATATTCACCCTCCCAACCCAACATCGCTTCCCCCGCCTCCAACTCCCCCCTCCACCTTAACCACCAGCACCCCTCCTCGCACACATTTTCACATGAGATTGTAAAAATGTCGGCCTGCCAATCACACGTATTTGATTTTTGCTGTTGACAGGCGTGAGTGGAGGGAGAACGGAAATATGATACGTTGTCACCTCATCATTGGGATGCCTCGTCCGGCCCAGGGAGTGAGAGAGTAATAATTTTACGGACCCTCACAGTTTCAAAATAACTTTTAATATTAGAGTGCGGGGAAGGCGGGGAACGTTGGGGTTGGGAGGGGGGGTGTAAAAAAAAAGCTGTTGAATTATAAACGGCCGCCACTGTACGCCTCTGACACGGCCATCTGTCTTTTTGATGGAGATGAGAAGAGAGAGGGAGGGGAGGACAGAGAGGAGGGGATATCCCGCTGTAACTACAGTCCACTAAACCATCGCTAGCTGCTCCGGCTGAAGCTTCCATATGGAGTCTTTGGAGGTGTGTTTTTCAACCTTCTCAGTCCGCGTTCTTTCCAACTGTGTGGTCCATGTGAGGCGGGGGCAGTCACTTAAATCCATGACCACAAACGGGGGGCCTAGCCGTGTGTCACTTCTAGAAAAGAAAAGGCCAGGAATGAAAAGGGCTAATTACGCTAACCTGAAACTTTCTCCCGTTTTCTGTGATGGAGGAAATCGCTGCTGTAATGACACAAGGCTGTTACAGGGCAGCCCAATAACTAGCGTTCTCCTGATGAGCGATTAGCTTCATTCTCCTTGTGGAATGCTAGCCATTGTCCATTCTTCACTAGTGTGCTCTGTAGCTGTCTGGCACTCTAATGCAAACAAAAGGCTCATTGAAAACTTTCAGCTGGCTACTTTCTCCGCTCGCTGATCTCGAGCCTGCTTTGCTTTTTGGCACCTGTGCCAAGAATGAATCGGGGCACCAGCCAAAACTAACACGGCCACTTGAAGCGGCTAACCGCTAACTAACCTCCATAACTGCACCGGGTTATGCAAAGCCTCTGCTTTCAGGTGCTATAAAGCAGGCCTCTGTGGCGGAGAGAGAGAGAGAGAGAGAGAGTGTGTTGGGATATAAACGAAGCTGAAAAGCATTGAGCTTGGGGCATGCAGGCCGTGAGCTGTGTGAGTTGATAGCATTGAGACTCAAGTTAGCATAGCACCCAGGGGTGAATGACACACAGGAAAATCTTTGCCTGGTTCAGCACTGCAGGGTCGGGATGCAAGCTGGGTGTTTGAGGCCCCCGGTCCGGAACGATTGGAAGTAGCAAGGCCTTTTTTTACGGGGGTATTGCAACTCCAGAGGCTTTCAAGCAATAATGGAGGACCTCCCTCACCCGCTAAAATGCTGTGGTACGTTTACAGCTAGGCCTGGGGAAACGTTTCCATTGTTTGGCCCAGAAAAGACTGACTAGGACTTCCTTCATTCTTTCTTCCGAGCCAGCTGATTTGTGATCAGTTTTCCGAGGGTGACAACATCCTTAAATGCTGTTTAAACAGGTGAATTCAGGTGATTTTTTTTACTGTCTACTATTTCAAATGAGAGAATGCATTAATGGAATCAAAATAAGGGTGTGTTGGGATGCTGGATGGTATATCCTGCAGCAGGAGGTAAAATCCTCAGGTTGCATTCCAAGACTCGATTTTTCCACCACATTTCATGCTTTTGTGTGTGTGTATCGAGTTGAAAAAGGTTCAGCTTCAAGCAGAGGTTGCTTTTATAAAGTCACTTTTCATGAGATAAACCACTAAACAAAAGAGGGTGGATGAATTAGACCAGAGGGCGGATACATGGATCTGTGGTGTTACAGATTTGCTTGCATTTGTGATTCAAGAAAAGATTTTACTCAAAAATAAAATAAATGTGCTGTCCTCTACGTTGCTAGCATCTAACCTGGTATAGAAGGTAATTAACCCTTTCAGGTCAACGTCATATGTGTCATCAAAGGACAAATGCCTGGAATGCTGCTAGTGACTTGCTTTTCCTTATCTTTTTTTTTTTTTTTTCCTTAGCACAGTGTTTTTGGAGACTTTGTAAAATAAATCCATGATAACAAATCCAACAATTTATGTCTTCTGCAAATATTATCAACTTCTCTGTGTTGAAAAGAGTTATTGCTCTTGTTAGCATGGCTGTTAGCCACCCACTAACACCTTGGGTTGAGTCTGTCAACCAATTAGAGACTGTTCCTGACTTTGCAACCAATCAGAGTCTGTGTTCCTGAATTTGCAACCAATCAGAGTCTGTGTTCTTGACTTTGCAAACAGTTAGAGTCTGTGTTCCTGACCTTGCAAACAATTAGAGTCTGTGTTCCTGACTTTACAACCATTCAGAGTCTGTGTTCCTGACCTTGCAACCAATCAGAGTCTGTGTTCCTGAATTTACAACCAATTACAGTCTGTGTTCCTGAATTTGCAACCAATTAGAATCTGTGTTCCTGACTCTGCAACCAAACAGAGTCTATGTTCCTGAATTTGTATCCAATCAGAGTCTGTGTTCCTGAATTTACAACCAGTGAGAGTCTGTGTTTCTGACCTTGCAACCAGTGAGAGTCTGTGTTTCTGACCTTGCAACCAGTCAGAGTCTGTGTTCCTGACTTTGCAACCAATTGGAGTCTGTGTTCCTGAATTTGCATCCAATCAGAGTCTATGTTCCTGACTTGTCGATGGAACAATGCTGCCCTTCCAGGCAGTTGTAGTATGCAGAATTTACAAGATATTTATTAGTTGTATGAAGACCTTTGATGTCACATACAACATTGTTGACCTAAAAGGGTTAGCTGATGGGTTGAATCAGGTATTCCTGAACAGGCACCGCTAATAAATTAATATATCCCTCTGGTTCCAAAAAGCAGCAGAGTAAATGCAACATTCTTCCATCAATCTATAAAGTGTGATGAGGTGTCAAACGTCCAACCCATAATTCTGCTCTGCTTATAATCCACTTATACTCAACTTTACGAAACTAGCCCTAGGTTTTTGCAGAATATGCTCTGCCACCTGAGCACAATTAATAATTCTCCTTAAAAAATCAATCATATTTAAAGTCAACCTGAAATCAGTTTAGCCTAGAGAATGTACTGAGTTCCGAACACGTCACTATTCACCGGGTGGTGGGGAAAATAATATTAACCAATCATATAATGTTTCACCTTCCCCTCATCATTGGGAGAAAATGCTCTTTCAGAAACTATGCCAAACCCATTTACGATGACTTTAGGGGCAGCGTTATTTATGTAATTTCAGAACTTCTTTTCAGCACAGCTTAGTTACAGCATTAGTGGCAAAATATAATGGAACAGGCACAAAAAGCACAAAACATCAGAGCCCCACCCAAAACCTGCCATCATTTTTTCCAGGAAAAAAACAATCAAAAAAACTTGGCGCCACTTTTTGATGTGTTCAAGGGATCGTGCACATCCATAATAAACAAGCCCAAACAACGTGAAGACGACACGATGAATAACAGCGTTGATGAATAGGGATGATTTGCACAAAAAACTGAAAAAAAAATGACAGTCAAATGTGGGAAAAACAATTCCAAAAAGCCTGAAACTGAACCCACGCTGGATGTAAATGAATAATTTAGTCCCCGGTGATTAAAAAACAATTACAATATGCACAGCTATCAGGTTAAATTTTATTCAGATGCAGCCTGTACTCATGTTTTCCCCTGATTTTTTTTTTTTTTTCATCCGTTAAGCCCAGGAGGTTTGCGCACAATTCATTATGTATGAGTCTCAACTTACAATACTTGACTGTTGATTAATAGAAAGTTTTCGGCATGTACGTTGGCATCATGGTTTGCATACAATATAACCGCTTGTTGTTTTTTTTTTTTTTTAGACTAATTATTTACATAGAAAATGCATTTTGATGCCAACACACACGCGCACTCATGAACATTTATATCTGAGAATCTATTCTTAGTGCAGTCCAAAGGGCAGCCGAGAAATGGAGATCATTCAGTAGATTTGACGCTGTGCAAATAAAGATATTAATACAGTAAATTTGACACTAAAAGGGCAAATGCTTTCTCTCCCTCTCTCTCTCTCTCTCTCTCTCTCTCTCAACCTGATTACCAGTCAGCTTCACCTCATGCATAAACATAAGTACCAGCAAGACCAAAGCATCTAATCGTCATTCATTTCTATTCTTTTATTCCATATACTGCGGTTCAAATATCTGTCTAACTCAGGGCCTCTGGAACACAGGCTATAGATCTTGGCCCTCTATGTGTTATTGCATGTGCTACTCTCTGAATCTGGAAATGTGAGCTTTGTTCTCAGCCAGAATCTGACACCTCTGTGTGGTTTATAGTTTTTAATACTAACCCGCATAGCAGGAGTGGTGCGGCGAGTGGGCTCTGAGTGTGTTTAGCCATGGCTAAAGAGCAGCTATTAGTTATCGGATTCGGGGCTGGAGGAAACCCCTGAAGTTTTCTTTACTTAAGCAATGCAAACCGCCCCGTGATATTTTACAGAGGAGGACCAGAGTTGCAGGCTCTTAATATGTTTTCACGGACTCCTATGTGGTGTGATCAGAGCACGGTATATCCTGGGACGAAGTGTAACTAGATGATGTGGGCTTATTGTAACAATAAGGTACTCGTGTTCAGTTTACAGTTTTTATACTGTAGTTCTCGCCATGCAAGATTAATGTGTTCATTTGGTGTCAATCAGAAATAAGTAAGTACAGTTACAGGGATGTAAATGAATGAATCACAGATATTAAAACAGTAATAAATACAGTACAGGGGGAGAAAGTGTAGGAACTGTTATTACAGACTTGAGAAGTGCTCAGTAGGTCAGTGAATTAGACCTTAATACTAGGGCTCTTGGTTCAGTCCCTTGGGTAGATAGCAGGGATGTTAACCATGCACTAGAAGCCTGCAGGTATAGGTGTTCTCCTTTTGACCAATGGTCTATGGCCTTGAGCAAGGCACTTAACCTTGGATTGTTTCAGAGGGACTCCACTATGGGACTGTGGAGACTCTAGCCCAACTGTGCTAGCTCAAGCAGAGTTGTAAGCAGAAAATGGTAGAGTAAAGAGGAAATGAATCTACCTATGGATCGTTCTAGAACTTTGGGTTCTAAGCACATTTTGGACTTGGAACTGAAGGCCTCAGCATACATCTTGCAGAAGGGATCTTTGTCTGGCTTTGGTGAACAATATGATGTATTTGTGAAGAAAATGACCAAAATATTTGTGGGCAAACTCTGCGGACAAAAACACTAGAGCACAAGGCAGTGATGGCTTGGTACAAATAAGGCTTGCAATGAAACGAAGATGGATGACTTTGAGGAGCTTCAGTTTGCAGGAAGTGTGTGGAGCACTTCAGCAGAGACACTAATATTTAACTGTTTACACTTCCTGAATGCAAGGTGTGGAACACAAGGTGTCCTAGGGGGGTCCATGACCCCCTAATTAACCTCTTGGATTCCCAGAATGTCTCAAAGTCAAAATTCTGGGTTGGGGGGTGTCCCTAAAAATACACGTATTATGATGTTATGGTGTCATTATTTAGCTGGCTCACCCACTATCAGCGAGCTTCTGTCCTTCTTAACTAGCTGCAGCTCTGGTCTGCCTCAGGGTGGCGCTGTAGCGGATTGGTTTACCCAGTTGGTCCTTCATAGTCTAGCAACTGCAGCTATGCCCAGGATACCTCTGAAAAACTTTACCATGTGCTGTAGCGTATTTGTAAATCTGAGATCATTCCCAATTTCCCCAAGAGTTTGGAATTGTTACTCAGTTCAGAAGAGGAGATGATGGGTAAGATCTCAGTTAACATTTGGAAGACCTACCAAACTAGTAAACCGAATACTAGGTGGTATTTCACAGAACTAGAAACTGCTTCTATATTGTAAGGGGAGCTGATAAAATGCACAATGAGTGTAGATTCACAGAGGTGTTCCTAATAAAGTGCTCAGTAAGTGTATGTCCACTGTGCTCTGTCTGTTAGTAAAGTCAGGGCTTGTCCTGGAACGATGGCTCTAAGAGAACACAGCTCTGACACCGAGACAGACTTTTATCCTTTCATTCCACTCAAGACCGTCACACCAGTGACGGGAGCTCTTGTGCAGACACACGCTCTTCACACCAAACTGTGTGTTTTGGATCCATTTACACCTTTTAAGTTCCAAAGGTCAGTGAAAGCTTGTGAGGTCAGTGACCTGAACTGACCATGACAAGTCATGTCCAGATATGACCTTTTATGAAGGGCAAAAAATGTCTGCAATGTGGAGCAGTGTTTCAGCAGCATCCTTAGCAGGAGGATTATGCATGAAACTGTATTATAAAATATTAAAAAGACGTTTGATTTTTGTTTTTGTTTTTTTTTTTACAATATTTACATAGTTTGTGTACATCAAGCATACTTGAACTACAGTAACTGAGCACTTTATTAGGTACACCTCCCTGTATCTACACTCACTGTCCATTTTATCAGCTGCACTGACCATATAGGAGCACTGTGTAGTTGTACAGTTCCAGACTGTAGTCCATCTGTTTCTCTGTATACTGTATTACCCTGTCATTGGTTAGGACCCCCACAGGACCACCACAGAGCAGGTATTATGTGGGTGGTGAATCATTCTCAGCACTGCAGTGACACTGATGTGGTGGTGGGTGTGTTAGTGTGTGTGGTGCTGGTGTGAGTGGATCAGACACAGCAGTGCTGCTGGAGTGTTTAAACACTGTGTCCACTCACTGTCCACTCTATTAGACACTCCTACCTTGCTGCTCCACCTTGTAGATGTACAGTCAGAGACGATAGCTCATCTGCTGCTGCACAGTGCAGTGTTGTTCATCCTCTAGTCTCTCGTCAGTGGTCACAGGAGGCTGCCCACAGGACGCTGTTGGCTGGATAGTTTTGGTCGGTGGACGATTCTCAGTTCAGCAGTGACACTGAGGTGTTAAGGAACTCTGCTGTTATAATTCATTCAAACTGTTCCTTACTATACCTGACTGCTGGTGTCCTTCATATAATCCTTTTTGATAATAATTATTATTTGTCATGAAAATCGATTCAGTCTTTGCTCACCAACTGAAAATTCAGATGCCGTATTCAAATAATACAGATTATCAGGGTCCAGTCACTCACACAGACGTCCAGTACTGAGGAGACTCTTCTGTTCAGTTCAGTGATTACTTAAGAAAGCTCAGTGACACTGAAATAAATAACTCTCTCATTGCACTGGTTTACCAGTCTACTCATGTTTTGCCAGGACGTCCAGTGTTTGTAAAGGGGCTATTTATTGAGTTTAAACATAGCTAAATAGCTAAAACTGGACTGGGTAATAACTAAGATTGAAAGTCTTTCAAAACAACTACATTAAAAGGTGTAGCGCGGGACCAGAATATTCAGCCATCCATTGGGTATACACACTCACCATCAAAAGAATAGCTGCACCCAGAAGGAGGTGTGGGATTGCAGTGCTATTGGGAAGGAAGATAAAGGTTACCAGGATCGATAAATGATGATAAATTTAGACTGATATGATCAATATTTATTGAGCTACACATACAGAAGTAATGTCTCTCAGTATGGCGTCGGGCCAGACGTCTCAGTATGGAGTTGTAGAGGTTCCTAATGGGGTCCTGTGATAATCCCATGCAGCTTCAATATCCTCACACAGTTCCTGCAGATTTCGCAGAGCTCATGGGACCAATTGGTCAGTTTAGGTACCTTGCTCAAGGCCTCTCAGCCTAGGGGATAGACCCAGTGACCCTCCGGTCACAAGGCTGGTTCCCTAACCTCCAGCCCACGGTGTTACATAGTGTAGCTCTAATGTTCACCATTGACGGTTCTACTTTTTGCATGTACTTTATTTGTTAAAAAACTTATTCAAACATATTTTCATCCTAGAAATTCAGTTACAATGTACAATGTAACTGAATACTGCTTTTTGAAAATGTGACGTTGATTATTTTCAGACAGCCTGAATACTTAAGACCCTCCACTTGTCCAGAGGCACAATGTCAAACTAGTCAAAAACGTCTGACATAATGCGTGTGTGCACACACGTACATACAGTTGTCTAGTATAGACTGGGCTTGTTCCATTAACTTGTGCACAGGCTTATGAATAAGTAATGCCATCACTTAAGTGACTTTCTTGTAAATTGGTTTATATAGTCTCACATAAATAATACACATTTTGATTTACTGATGTTCACCCGGACAAACCCCCTTCTTCTTCTTCTTCTCCTTCTATGATTGTGTCGGCATTTTACCCAGCCTCCCTATTGATTTGATACAAATTCATTCTCTTAGCAATGTTCTACCATGCCAGAAAAGCACCTGTCAACTTGCCTTGTTAATTAGGTTTTATATTTAGTTATTTCATACAGCAATTCATTTTCCTTCCACGCCATCTCCAGCAGTTCCTCAACACCCCAGCAATGCGAGCCTGATTATTATTAAATGTTTGTTATTAACACCTCTAGCTGACTCATAGCTGACGAGCTAGCGTATACAGCTTGTGTGCAAACATGTCTCATCGCATAATGCCTGCAGTTTCCCCCATAGTGTGTGTGAGGGAGGCGCAGTGAGGAGCATATGGCCGGACCACCTCCATGCCCTGCAGGCCCCCCCCCAACTCCTACCCCCATCCCTTACTCCTTATCACTCACCCGTACCTGCCGCCTTATTAATAGGCATGAACTAATTGTATGTTGACTGAATTAATGGGGTAGAAAAACATGCATATTTCAAGCAATACATGAGAAGTGTGCATGTGGGTGGGTGCATGGGAGTGGGGGTGGGGGGTTGGGGGGTGATATCTCCACTGATGCATTGGTAATACGAGGACCAGCACAGGCTGAGGAGAAGAATCTATCTCTATCTCTCATACAAGAAGCACACAGCAACACTACGCTAAAAGCCTTAGTGCTTGACCGATCAAGGGTTGGGGTGGGGTGGGGTGGGGTGGGGGGAGTATTGTTAAAAAGCCACTGCTAGATGTAAACACTCGGCTACACTCGCTGAGCAACCTGCATGCAGTCTCTTTCAGACTGATGAATAAATTATTCCACATGGGGTCCCCTGGGGGGCGGGACGCGCACCTCTGCTAAACTTAAAGCAATTACCGCGGGGGAGATTATTAACGTTCAAGCGGAGGCCCTGGGCTCAGCCCCGCTGACTGGCAGGCGTCATTTTCAGACAGTCCGGGTGGGTCTAACTCACTGTGACAGAAAATTCGATGTTGGGGCGCGTGGTGTGAAAATTTCTAACAAGTCGCGTCAATACACAAGCGGCCGCGCGCTATCAGGCTTGGAAAACGTATTACTGTCCCAAAATATCTGTGAGTATGTACGTGTGGGTTTGTTTTTGTGTGCTTTGGGGACAGAAAACGTGCTGGCTTTGTAGGAAATGCAGAGAGAGAGAGAGAGGAAGCAGGGCTAACCTACAATGGCAGGAGCAGCAAATAGTTCAGTGCTTTTGGTTTGGTTTGGTTTTAGAAGTTATGGTTACTTTTTAAGTGCAGAAAGGGCAAAACATCTTAAAGCAGTGTTAAGCTGAGGGGTTTGGATTTAGAGTTAGGAATGAAGGGTTTCATTCTAAAACACATTGCATTGCATATTGTGGCTTTAATAAGCATATAATGTATCCTATTATAGAGTAATACCATCTTTATTAGAGAATTTCAGAATGTTTCATTGTGTATATATATATATATATATATGTATGAAGCAAAAAATTTAAAAGATAAAAACATACTTTACTTTTAATGCAAGTCAATGGTAGCAGACTTCTTTCCAAGTCATTTTGGGGACATTCATCATGAAATGTACACACAAGGTAGAGGACAACAGCTCATCTCATTTTCTAACCTGCTTAATCCTACTGGGTCACAGGGGGTACCATTTTCTTTGGACAGTGATGACATACACTCATCATCAACAGAACAGCTGCACCCAGAAGGAGGTGTGGGATTGCAGTGCTGTTGGGAAGGAAGATAAAGGTTACCAGGATCAATAACTGATGATAAATTTAGACTGATATGATCAATATTTATTGAGCTACACATACAGAAGTCTGTCTCTCAGTATGGCATTGGACCCCCATGTTTGCTAACACAGCATGCCAGACGTCTCAGCATGGAGCTGTAGAGGTTCCTAATGGTGTCCTGTGATAATCCATCCCAAGCAGCTTGAATATTCCCACACAGTTCCTGCAGATGGTGCGGTAGGGGTGGAGGTGGAGTGACACCAGGCCTTCTGGACATGTGACACGTGACAACAAACCGTTCGTCTTGGTGCTGACCACGGTGCCTCCACACACGGATTCACTGGTTGTCTCCACCAAGACAAAAGCGGGACTCGTCACTGAAGATGACCCGCTGCCATTCTGAGTCACTCCATGACAGTCTGGCACGACACCATTGCAGTCTTTGGTGACGGTGACGTGGTGTTAAGGGCAGTCGTCGTAACGGTCTGCGTGCATGTAGTCCTGCGTCATGCAGCCGTCTGACAATGGTGCTGGCACTAACAGGATGACTCATGGAGGCATCACTGCTTGCTGAATGTCCACAGTCATGGCTGTTGGGTCAGTCAGGTACAGAGATAAGGCCCGTCCTTATCTCTGTCACATGCGCAACTGAGAGTGAAACTTGAATCTTTGCATGTCTTACAATGTCAAACCCACCTGCCAAATTTGCTTGGAATAAAATCTCTTTTAATTTCTTTCTCATTAACTTACATTACCTTTACCTTCACTGTAAAGGTACCATTTTGAAGATACATTGGAGGTACCATTTTCTTTAGACTGCGAGCGAGATATATATATATGTGTGTGTAGCAACATAATGTATAAACCAATAGGACATACTCATGAGCCTACGTCCCAACATTGCATAAAAACAAACCTGTGAGTGTGTGTGAGTGCAATGCCTGGGACTTTTTGCGAATTTGACAACATTTCACCCCTTATGGGAGGTGGTGTGTCCCCGCCCCTCTCTCCCCTCTGCGTCTCTCATTTGATTCTTCTTTTTTTCTTCTCCTCCTTCTCCTTCTTCTTCTTCGGGCTCACAGGTGATTACGGGCGTGTTTTAACCCAGGGGGTTCGGGCCGGGGGAAAATGAGATGCTAATCGCACTGTTTTCTGTTTTATGATGGATCGTCCCCCTGCCGCCGAGGCTGTTTGGGAGCGAGGAGCCCCGGCTGCAGTGTGAGCATGTCAGTTTAAAAAACACACAAATCACACTTGATATTAAACGCTGCATCCCATTCGTGATTCACAGGCATAAGAAAGGTGAGAACAATGAGCGGAAAACCTGTTGAGTAGGCCAGGGGTGCTTCTCTAGAGAGGTGGGCACTGTGGTTATTGTGAAAAGTGTTGAGATGGAAGCCTACACTATATGTGGTCTCTTTGGTCATTCAAGGCTTTCACTGAACACAACAAATCAAAGACAATTACAGATGAAAGAACATAGCACTGCATGCATGAGCGTCCCCAGCATTTCACATGGAGTAATCAGAATATGTCTGATTTTTGTAATACTCAATCTCTAAAACCTGTTACATGTTAAGTAATACCCATTCCTGATAGCTCCTCTATCTTGAAAGACAAATATAATCAACATAGTAGAGCAAATGTGTAACTTATCTGTCAAAGACTGAAAACAGGAGGGGCCCTAGTACAGAGCCTTGTGGAACACCACACTTAAACACCATACGTAAAATAAAACCTTAACTAAACAAAAGCCTTGGTGCTCCGTTTAGCCTTGTGTCTGCACAACGACTGCACTTTGGTCTAGGGGGACAAACTGCAAAGTATATTCACTAGTCACTAGCCATCAAGAGGTCATTTGCTGTGCAGTAATAAGTTCTTGTACATTTCATGTGCATTATTCTTCTGTAAGAATAGATATACTGGTTAGCAAGTCCCTTTTGGTCAATAGATTCATAGTTTGGTCTATTGTTAGATGGATCGGAGGTAGCTGGGTTTGGTTGCATAGCCTAAGAGAGGAGTTCACAAGCTTAATTAATGGTTGACCAATAATGCATAAACTCCGTTTTACGAGCTTGGTTGGAATAGGATCCGGAATGTGATGGATGCTAGTAGCTAACACTGCCTGTACTCGCTACTGGATTTCCATCTGGACATCAACACAAAGTAGATTAAAGTTGTTCCTCTTTCACTTTCAGTTTAAGGTGATCTGCTTCAACCGGCAAACACGGATACAGACACACCACATGGCTGTTACTTACAAGTTCCTGCTAATAAAGGTGGAACTGCTCCTCTCTTCAGGGTCAAACGCTGAGCGAAGCTGTTCCATATCGTCCAAGAGTTTGAGAAACTGTCTGGAGTGAAATGTGCAGAACAAACAGCTTGGAATTAAAGTGTTCCAGGATCCTGTTAGAGATGTGGAAGCTGAAGGACATTAGTTTCCTATTCCTATCCAGCTTGTTGTTAGAATTTTCAGTTCCACCTTAAATGCTACATTCACATTCTAGCACCTGTACAAGATCTAGCATTTAAGGAGGAGCATGTGTATAAGAAGCTGGTGGGCAGGAAGCAACTTAAGACTTGTTTGAAGATGAACATCAGCTATGAGCCACTGACACGTCAGCTCCTTGGGATGGGAATGAAAAGTGCTGACATCCCCTTTACAGCCTGGAATGCTAGATTTCTAAACATGGCCCACCTTTCTGGTCGCCGTTGGGGGGTTAAGTATTAGAGTTTGTGATGTAACAGTTTAGGATTTGGGAATCAGCCTGTTTTACTGTACCTCTTTTGGAAATGCAGGATATGTATTTGAAGGAAGGATAACCGTGTTTGAGGTTGTCTTGGTTCTATGTACTGAACTTTCCTTATCCAACTACAACAAAACAGTATTCTATTTGTAGGCATCTTTAAAATAGAGATGAAAGCTTTAGCACAAGTTCTGCCAGGAAGGCTTCAATGCTACATCCCTCATTCATTCATTCCTCTGGCCAATTGCAGTCTGCAACCTGTCTTTAAAAGGGAGTCAACTTACGCTCCTGTTCTGCTGCTTTCAGTTGCTGATGTTTCGACATTCTTCTCCCGCCCCAGTCCACCACCACCACTTTGGTCCCGCTCCTGTTGTTCAGTGAGTAGGCTCCACCTCTGCTGTCCACATCCGGCAGGATCTGTAAGGGTCAAGCGCTTCTAAACCTGGACCCAGGACGGGGCCTATGCCAAAGACCCTTTATATCTTAGGAATTGTTATCCATCCAACTTATTTAGAATTAAAACATCATTTTCCTTCACTTTTGCCTCTTATTTCATTTAATTTCATTCAATTCAGTTTTCCATTTTAGTCACTTATTGGGTAATAACATGAAGTTCGAGGTGTTCCTCTGAATCTGGCGGTCACTTTGGCATCTGAAAATGCTGTCCCGGTACTTTGGGATATTGCTGCAGCTCGTCGCTTCCAGGGTAATTTGTCATGCTTTATGATCAGCATGTTTCTCTTTAACCCGGCGTGCGCTGCTGGAGGGGAACGCTGAGAGGCCGTCATATGGCGCAGTTTTCCTGCATGTTAAAATATGTAAACAAAACAGATGTCCTACTGAAGACGAGGCGAAGCAGCATCGCGTACGGAAAAGGCCACTTTGTACACTCGTGTCGTGCCATATATCCGCCCGCCTGTTGTCCGAGCCCACGTGAGCCACGCACTTTAACTGTCAGGTCAGATCAGAGCAATGCTGGCTTCAGCAGTCCCATGATATCTGAGGCTCTGTCACTTCCACTCATTTTTCCCCCTCTCTGACTCCAGAGCATCACAGCCTGCTTAATAAATAAGCAGGGCCTGGAAATGGCAGACACGTTTCAGAGTTATAGAAACCATCCGAGGTAACAGGGAGAGTGAGGTGGGGGGGGGGGGGGGTGGAACAAAGAGAGAGGG
>CM067491.1:1577146-1587380 GCA_034552555.1 Semaprochilodus insignis | reverse complement strand
TAACTTGGGCTTGAAGTGGCTTCACACCAGTAGTGCACATTGTCCCTTAGTTTCATTAAATGAATAGCACTGTACATCTCTTCTTTAAATTACAGAGATATTAAGGTAGATGCAACGCCTGCCCCGTCCCAGTTTGCATACTGCTGCGCACGTGTGGCAGTAAAGAAAAAAATGAATTGTGATTTCTAAGGGTTAACTTCGGATAAACCTGCTGAACCGCTGGGTTTCTTGGCCGTTGCGTCAGCTACGCTGTGTGTTAACTTATGATCCAGTGTCTTCAGCCAGTTTATGCTGATGAGTTAAAACCCCGGCGTGCATGCAGAGTCAGTGTTGGTATGGGGCGTAGAGGCCTGTAGATGTCTGCGTGTGCCTATTTGCATGTCTCGCCGGCTCCTCCAATGAACAGGCCGGATAAGTCAGCCTGCTTCATGCGTTTGTCACATGATTAACCTACATGCAAAGCTGAACAATGGAATGATGTAGCTCTCACTTCATCAGCTGCTTTTCTCTATTCACTGCCTACTTAACTTGCAAATTCCCTTGATCTGTAACCCAGTGTCTTATGGCCGTTGATTCTACACGTCCCTGTAGATGCTCTGTCATCAGAGATGTGTGTGCGTGCGCCCGTGTGTGTGTGTGTATGGCAGCCTGACGGAGAGGCACTCCGCACATCGTAATTGTATGAGGAAATGCGTAGGATCTTTTTAAGGTCCGCTTCCTCTGACTAGTGGTGCACTTTCCTTTCCACCCATCGCCTCATTTTTCACTGTACATCAGCGTATTATATCATAACGTCTGGCCGACGAGAGCGGTCCGACTGCTTATACACCACCACAGAGTTCTGGCTAATGCTAGAAAAGATAGCTTTTTGACACATAATGAACGTGTGCCAATTCACAATTTTTCTTCACCACTCTGCCCCCCCCCCCCTCCCTTCAACACTTTGACTTGTTTTAAGTAGTGGCAGTGTCGGGGAGGTTGAGCTGTTTTCAGTTCTAATTGCAATTAAGGGCCTGTTCACAGCAGAATCTGGCAGCGTTTAACCTCGGAGAGACTTCAGCACCAATAATCACCGTTTTAGGAGCTAATATCTCGAACGCAGGCTCACACACACTGCTGCTGAACTGCACTGCGAACACTTCACTTCATTAGTGCAGTTCAGCTCTCTGCTGCTCTCTTAATAAGGCCAGCACGCGGGTCGGAGGCCCATAGGTGACAGATTAAGAGTTGTTAGCACTTATCATGTTTGATCTACATGGTAAACCTGTCACAAGTAGTTATTAGCATGTCTGTGACCGTGCGGATCGCCTCGTAGGGAAGCCGGATGCTGTAACTGTTGAGTACAATTAAACTGGTCGTGTCATGTGGCGTTCAAAAAGGTCGCTAGTCGTTATGTGGCCAGTCTAAAGCAAGGACCGGTACGCGGAAGTGAAAATGTGTCTTTGAAAGGGGTCTTCGGTGTTCCAGAGATTTGGGGGCTTATTGAAGGAATAATGTCCTGACAAAAATGAGCTTTACAGAACGTCACCCTTTACACAACATGTAAGCTCGCTGGACAAAAACATGAGTTTCTTGTGACTGAAATGTGCTTAAAAATGAATAACAGCTGTGTTTGGATTTGGCATGGACTGGACAAGTTTCTGGATGAAGACCACATCAATGTTCAGCCACAATCAAAGAATTGCGCGCTTCGTCCAGATTTGGTGGATGCTGCCTTCCCTGGTGGTTTCCAAGAGGATCCAAATCTGGGGATTTTGTTGGTCAGTCCAGATGTGTGAATGTTAATCATGCCAATTAGCCACATTTGCAGCCCTGTGAGCGTGAGAATGGTCATCTTGGAATACAGGGATGCAGGAATGTCATGTTCCTCAGTAAGATGATGAGCCAAAGTCAATAGCTGGTTGTCCAGCAACTCACTGTAGGCACTGTCACCTCAACCAAAGAGCCCATTTCCACATAATTAAAACTCTCCCAGAACACCACAGAGGGGACTCGCTTTTGTTTGGCGGGAATGCGTGTTGTACATGTCTTTGAGGGCAGTTTCACTTGTATTGCTGTTTGTATTCAGTAGGACAGCTGTGTCTTTGCTTGCTGTTTGTGTGTTAAGCATCTTGTGTTGTGCACGTTCTTATGCATGGCTGTCTTTTGTGTGGAGCCCTCCAGATGACCCGAGCTGAAAAAGTGGCCTTGTTGTGCACGTGTGCACACACACACACACACACACACACACACCAAGTGTGCACTTTCCCAAAAGTAAGTTGGACCAGTGCTAGTCCCAATTGCCCAGCACCCTGAACTCTTCCACAGATCGAAATTATTATTACATACAGTCACTGAGCACTCATCGCCTATTTTATACCACTGTGTAGTTCTGCACTTACAGACTGTAGCCCATCCGTTTCTCGGTATACTGTATTACCCTGTTCTTCATTGGTCAGGGCCCCCACAGGACCACCACAGAGCAGGTATTATGTGGGTGGTGGATCATTCTCAGCACTGCAGTGACACTGACGTGGTGGTGGTGTGTTAGTGTGTGTGGTGCTGGTGTGAGTGGATCAGACACAGCAGTGCTGCTGGAGTGTTTAAACACTGTGTCCACTCACTGTCCACTCTATTAGACACTCCCACCTTGCTGCTCCACCTTGTAGATGTACAGTCAGAGACGATAGCTCATCTGCTGCTGCACAGTGCAGTGTTGGTNAGTGTTTAAACACTGTGTCCACTCACTGTCCACTCTATTAGACACTCCCACCTTGCTGCTCCACCTTGTAGATGTACAGTCAGAGACGATAGCTCATCTGCTGCTGCACAGTGCAGTGTTAGTCATCCTCTAGTCCTTCATCAGTGGTCACAGGACGCTGCCCACAGCTGGATAGCTTTGGTTGGTGGACGATTCTCATTCCAGCAGTGACGCTGAGGCGTCCAGCAGCACTGCTGTGTGCTTTGTCATACGGTTATTTGCTTGTTTCATGTTCGTACTTTTGTCAGTTTAATTTTTTTTATTGTGTGTTAGTTACATCAACCTATTAACAGCACCGAAGAACCAAGCTTTGGGCACCAAACATATGTGGGCTGATTAACTGTATTTGAAATAAGTAGAAATTCCCCAAACTATTTCTTTAACCTCATTTAACCTTGTGCTTTTCTGTTTATGCATAAATCATTGCCATGTACATATCATACCACATTTGTGTTGAGGGAAACATTCTGTAAATACCTTCCTTCACCGTTTGATCACGTGTTCCAGTTAATATCTAATCGCCTGTCTTAATTGACTTTAAGGGACTGAGTGGAGTACTGGAGAACGTTCCAGACTGAATGTTAAGACAGACCAGAAGTCTTCAGCCGGAGCAGGTTTGGTGGGTGTGTGCTCGTGCGCTGCTTGTTAATCTGACTCTGGCAGATGAGGGACTGGGTAATTGCTATATATTGCTCTTTGTTTCAAGGACCTTTGATGATCCCAGAGCCATGGCTTTATCAGAAGACAAAGTAATTAGAGGGGAAAATGAAGGGTGGAGAGGTGGGGATGGGGCTGGTGTGGTGGGGGGGGGGTGGTGCTGGAGGTCTTGTCTACTGATTAGCAGACTTTAGTTCTCAACCTCGCACTGCACGTTCACAAGCCGGTCGTTGGAGACAACTTGACGACAGACATGTGAAAATAGTGTCAGCCGTCGGGTTTAATTCTTTATTGTTATTATCTGACTTTTAAGACTGTGTCAAGTGAGTGCAAGAATATTTCTGAGTGTTTTATTATGGTTATGCTGTTTATTGGAAAGGAAAGCTAATCTTTCTCATTGCTGCCATTTAATAACAGCACATCCATTCATATTCATGGCCGCTTATCCTTCTCGGTACTCATTGGGCAGAATGAAGGAAACACCCTGCAGGGGCCACCGCTCCATCACAGGGTGTGAATTCACCTGACTGCATATCTGTGGATTGTGGGAGGAAACCGGAACACCTGGGCGAAGTCCACACAGACACAGGGAAAACATGGAAACTCCACAGAGAAAGGACCCTGGACACCCCAGCCGGGAATCAAACCTAGGCCCTTCTTGCTGCGAGGCGGCAGCGCTATCCGCTGCACCACCGTGCCCAGCCTAGAAACATCACAGTGAATGTACAGTGACTAGAAATTCATCACACAAGTATGCGGTTTTGCTGTTTGTACTTGCATCTAAGCGTCACAGTAAAGTAGTGAACCGTGAGTATTTATAAGGCCCCCGGTTTAGGGGTTCATTGTCAGAAAGACACACCTAGCATAACAGTGATCTCTGCTAGCCCCCCTGAGGGAGGGGTAGAGTGTTAGTGCTAAACTAGGGCTAAATGGCAGTTCAGTTAAAAGATTTTTGGCCGTTCTAGACTGAACACAAACGTTTGAGGCTTGTGGAAGTCACGTTATGTTTTACTTGAGGCTTGTGCCACAAATATGAACACCTTCAGTAAAAGACCCCTCGTTTTCCGTCTCTGACAACTGACTGAGATCTAATTAGACTGCACCTTGTATTCATAGCCTGTGACTGATGAAGGACCCTGACCCTGAGTTTGCAGTGATGTTGGTCGATGTAGGATTGAGGAAGTATAATATTCTGTTGTTCTTGTAGTAAATTATGTTGCAGTATGCTGTTCTGAACATCTCGGTTATCATCGCTACTTAAAAAAACAGACAGTTGAGACAAAACAGACAGTTTTCCAACTTACATACATGTAAATTTTTACTGCACATAAATCATAAGCCTTTTTCTGATGTCCTAGATGGACCTAAGGGGAGACATTTACATTTACATTTAATGCGTTTAGCTGACGCTCTTATCCAGAGCGACTGACAACCGTGCTTAGTGTTCCGTCGGATAATGTTTCATAGCTAGTATAAGAAGGTTAGAGTCAAAACTCGCCATGAGCTCAGACGCTGCCCGAACAAGGGCCAGTGCTGATACCTAGAGAGAACAAAACACAGACGTATATAAAGCATAAGTGCACTACCTGGCAACCCAACCCAGCGCTCATACCTAGAAAGAATACCTAGAGACATAACGTAACTTGAGTAATAGGCAAAAAACAATAACAAGGCATGTTTATAAAGCAGCTTATACAACAGATGTTGTCACAAAGCAGCTTTACAGAGAATCCAGGTCCAAGCCCCCAGTGATCAAGCCAAGGGCGACAGTGGCAAGGAAAACCCCCCTTAGAGCAAGAGGAAGAGGCCTCGAGAGGAACCAAGACTTAAAAGGGGAACCCATTCTCCTCTGGTCCACACCGGATAGCAAGGCAGGCACAAAAGCAGTAGGAAAAAAAGCATAAGAATTTACAATCATATGCAGTAACTGATAACTGTTAGAGTCATATGAGCCCAGCTGCGAATGATTTGTCCTAAAAACGTTCTGAGAATGTGCAGTGCAATGTTTCATTAATGTTCTCAGCGGGAAGTTTTCTTTTGGTTCCCGGAATGTTCTTTCTAAAGGTAGGAGAACGTTCCGTAAAAACATTGCGCCTACCTGCCTGAGGTCTCAGTAACATCCATAAAACATTTTCCAAATGTTGCGCGGGGAATGTTCTTCATTTGTTATCATGTAACATAATCTATGGCTCTGAGAACATCCTTAGAACATCCTTAGAACATTCTCTGAGTGCTGCAGTTAAAACATTGTCTTTTTAACATTTAACCTTATAGGAACGTTTAAACGTTCTTTGAACATTAGATTAAAACATTTACTAGAACTCGTAGGTAACAGTGGCCAAAGCTCTAGGAACATTCCCTGCTAGCTGGGAGAGTAGCAATGAAGAACGGACCTGGAGGTCTGAATGAAACTTATTTGGTGTTAGCAGTGATAACCAGGGACTGCTTTTAGAGGTTTAGCATAATGACAAGTCCCGAACACCAATAACTGCTGCTAGAAGTCTACAGCGATGATCTGTTAGGAAGAATAAGAGGAACGTTCAGTGTTCTGTAAGGCGGAGGAAGAAACATCTGATTAAATAAGCAGGATCTTCAGGAAGGCCAGTGCGTCCTGGAAAAGCTGTCCTCACAAAGCTGTCCTGGCCAGCATGAATCATCGTTATGGGTAAACTGGTCCAGGACGCAGGCAAGCAGGGGCACCTGTTCAGCAGTGAGGAGTGTTGAGCAGTGAGGCTTGTATGTTGCAGCCGAAAGAGAACATGGAAAAGGAGCAGCTTTTATCATTTTAATGGATTTTCAAACTGTGTAGAAGTTCTTGCTCAGGCTGCTCAGTGGGAGAGTTTGGCTGTGTGGAGGATTGAGAGTAGACGAGGCTGAAACTGACCCCCGGTGTCCCGGCCCAGAGGATGTGTCTCATTTTCCCGGGGATTCCCAGACAGTGATGGAGAGAGAGGATGGCAGGAAGTAGAGGGCAGACCTACTTGCTTACTATTGAACCAGACTGTAGCTGCTGTTAATATATTTCAGCAGGCTGATGAATGTATTGGGTTTTAGTTGTTAGTTATTTAGAATAAGTATTATATTTAGTTACTACTTCTTTTACCTTTTATTATTTTGTGGTCGACAGCATCTGTACTGCTTTGTGATTGGCAGTGTTGTTAAGTTAAGACCACTACAGTTGAGTCGAGTCAAAGCTGAGACCCAAGTAAGATTTTTTGGGTGTGTATTAATAAATGTGCTAATACATTTATGAGTGCCATATATAGCACTTTGGTAATACATAGCCTGAACTTGGCATTGCAGTGTAAATGATGGTGAGGTTATTCTCTGTCCGTAGTTTCCTGCCTAAAGTCAACAGGATATATAACCTCACCAGACAGTGAGTCACCTTGTGTGTTTAAGGCCGTAGTGACTTCAGATTCCTGCACGAGGATGATGGGGCTATAAATACCTGCGCGGTGTGAGTGACGGGATCCATAGATTGGGAAGAGGTGGTACAGTGCAGGGAATGTCTTGTTTAATGTGTGGATAATGGTTCCAAAGCACATGTTAATGATGGCGTTCCAAAGACCATAGTGTGAAGGAAGTAGCTGAATCTGCAGGTGTATGGAAGCGTACGGTCATACGGGTCTACCAGCAGTGGCTAACATCCCAGTCTACAGGAAATTCTCCTCAGAGTTGTGCCAGGGAAGGCATCCACCAAATCTGGCCCAACTGACCAATTCTTTGATGCACATCGATGTGGCCTACATCCAGAAACTTGTCCAGTCCATACCAAATCCAATCATAGCTGTTACTGGTGCTTGTGGAGGTATTACATGTTGTTAGATACGCTGCAGTCACAGATGACTCATTTTTTGGTCTGTCCTCAGCAGATGTTTGAATTGTGGAACCGATGAACAACAACTAATAATAATCCCCAGTTATGCAACTATGGGAGGGATCAGCTAACCGATCTTATGTAGAGATGTGAAATGACTGTTATTGGTATTCAGTGATTAGAAAAAAGCTCTGTTTCCAGTTACTGCAAATGGAGGCCACCTTTTTAGAATCCACCTCTTTTAGCTGAGGCTAAAACGTGACCAAGACCGTTAAGTTACTTTTAATTTACTGTTTAATTTTAGACTGGACTTGAGTTCTACAACACTAGTGCTTGGTTGCTAGTTGGTTAAGGTTTTATTTTAATCCGAGAGTACTTCACTTCCCTTGCCGATGCATGCTGGATATCCCACTTGACACAATACTTTCACTTGAACTTTTAGTAGCCTCCAATGAAAGATGGGCAATATTGCGGTATTCATCGTTGTGGTGATAAAAGACATCACGTTACATCACAGTCTGCTTTTCTGAGCACGTAGTCGATGCCTTTAGTACCTGAAGAACTCTGGCCAACTGCATTTTATAACAAAGAGAGCATAATTGCTCCCGTTTAACAGGATTTAGTGCAGTCCAGTATGCAGAACTTCAGTTATTGGGTGGTATTTTTGGGTATTTCATCTAATTACACCTCACCAAAACCGACTATTATGGTCATCACATCATGGAAATTGAAGAATCATTCTTGCCGTATCTCTTAGCTACTAAGCGTCTTCTGCTGTTTTTCGTCCCACATTTTCTCCTGGAATTAGATAATGGTGCCTATTTATACTGCTGTATTTGAGGAAGGGCTTTTGTTTGAATGATGTCATGCTGACCTGCTGACCTCCCGCGTCCCCCAGCGCCGCTAATGTCCTCTGGGGGGACCCAGTAGTGGAGAGTGACCTAACCATTAACAACCGTAACTGTTGTACAAGTTCAGATTGTTCTGTGCTCAATGACAAATTTGTTTATGGATCCGGATGCTAAATCCTATTTGTGAGTTAGTGTGTAATATCCGCAGAGAGGAGAGTTGACCTTTTTCCCAGCACGAATAATGAATAGAAGTATTGAGTTTATGGCTTTAGTAATTAATTCCTTAAAAAAAAAAAATCACTGGCGAAATGTTATATCAGCCGAAATGTGGAAGTTGGGGGGAATTTGATAGATGAAGTGCCCTGATAATGCTCGGCCCCCTGCGGTGTGTGTGTGCGTGTGTGTGTGTGTGTGTGTGTGTTGCCGTATCTGAAATGGCTCCAGATTAGAACCATTTCAAGGTAGATTGTGAACAATTATGAGAGCCGTGCTGTTGGGACTTGCTGCTGCTCTCGTGGGAGCGCAGAGCCCGTGGGAGTGTGTGTGTGTGTGTGTGTGTGTGTGTGTGTGTGTGTGTGTGTGTGTTCGTGTTCACTTCCAGACTACAAATACACACACATATACACTTGAGCTGGACAGATCCAGGTGTTAAACTGTGATTTATATAGATTTCAAACGTTCAGATTTTCAAAACATTCCACGTGTGCAGCAGCTAGAAGTGCTGTTAATGTTAGGAAGATGTCCACTCATCATCAAAAGAATAGTTACAATTAGTAACCACCCAGAAGGAACCAACCAACCGGAATTAAACTTGGTGGGCTGGTTTGATATTGCGAGACATGCGAATGATTCATGTTTCACGTTCGGCCACTCATGTGGCGTAGGTAAGGTCGCGCCTTATCGCTGTACCTGACTGACCCAACAGCCACGATTGCAGACATTCAGCGAGCAGTGATGCCCTCCATGAGTCATCCTGTTAGTGTCATCACCGTTGGCAGACGGCTGCACCACGCAGGACTACATGCACACAGAGCGTTTCAATGACTCCAGTTAATGCAGTGGTGTTGTGCCAGACTGTTATGGAGTGACTCAGAATGGCAGCGGGTCATCTTCAGTGACGAGTCCCGCTTTTGTGTGTGGAGGCACCGTGGTCAGCGCCGAGATGAGCGATTTGTTGTCACGCTTCACACGTCCAGAAGGCCTGGTGTCACTCAGCCTCCACCCCTACCGCACCATCTGCAGGAACTGTGTGAGGATATTCAAGCTGCTTGGGATGGATTATCACAGGACACCATTAGGAACCTCTACAACTCCATGCCGAGACGTCTGGCGTGTTGGGTTAGCAAACATGGCGGCCTGACGCCATACTGAGAGACGCTACTTCTGTATGTGTAGCTCAATAAATATTGATCATATCAGTCTAAATTGATCATCACTTATTGTTCCTGGTAACCTTTATCTTCCTTCTCAATAGCACTGCAATCCCACACCTCCTTCTGGGGGCATCTATTCTTTTGATGATGGCTGTAAATAACTCATCATTGTGTTACAAGACGCATGTCATGGAAGACGCATGTTTCCTTTCAGGATTTTTTTTTTGTTGCATGTAAATCCAATTAAAGTTCTGAAGCTTTCACATGCTGTTCGGACCAGCCCTTGTAGCAAGATGGAGCATATGGGTCCTATAAATAATGTGGTAGTTCTTATACGGAGGTGATTTTTATGTAATATTGTAATTTCTTCAGTAATATGTAATAAACGTTTAACTAAAGTGCTGCGGGTTGCGGTCAGGCGAAGGCTAAATGAGGCTGGTGGTTTTAATTTGGTTATTTATTTATTTATATATATTTATTTTCCCAACAATAGCCGAGCATTAGCATCTGTAAACATGCCCGATCGACTGCTGACTGCTGTATTTGTTAAATTGATGGCTGGTTTGATTAGCTTTAAGTAAGTCTCTGCAGATCTATACCCGGGCTCCTTGGATTTGATTGACGGCTCTGTCCTTGCATAAGCCCCGCTGATGAGATTTCCAGAAGTTTCTCCTGGCTCGTGCTGATTTCACGGAGGTATGTGATTTGCTAAAGCTCTCTCGGGACCAATTTAAGAGCAGAGCGATTGGGGAGAAGGGTTGGAGGCGGGGGGTGGTGGTAGTGGTCGGGGGGG
>CM067491.1:1560582-1577089 GCA_034552555.1 Semaprochilodus insignis | reverse complement strand
GGGGGGGGGGGGGGGGTTGGGCGGTTTGGTGCAGGGAAGTTTGGAGAAGTTTTGTTTTGTTCCGGTCCACTTGCTCAACATACTGTTGTACTTGAGGGAGAGGGGTAAAAAGGGCCACTGCTGCTTTCTGAAGGGTGATCAGCAGCGAGGCCGCGGATAAATGTGAGAAACTTGACAGCTTGTGATGAATGCAGGGCGATTGTTCATTTCTAATGGAGCAGAAACGGTGTGATGTGGTAAAAAACTCAACGCTCGGACAATTACGCAGGCCCTGGTCACAGTCAACTTCAATTTACACTGAAATATGTCGACTATTTAAAATCAGCATTCCACCCGGGTGAGGTACTAGCTGATGAGGTGCTTTTTTTTTTTTTTCCCCCTCTTTTTTCCCCTTCTCCCCCCTCTTGCTCTCTTTCTCTCTCTCTCTTTAATAGTCTTATTCATTACACACAGATGGTTTCAATCTATTGACATAAGGAGGAAATAAAAAGGGGCTAAAAGACCCATAGTTTCACTTGTATAAACTCGTTGCATTAGTGCACTGACCACCTGCATATTTCCCCCCTCCAGCCTCATTAGCCTGATACTTTTAGTCCCTCACTCCATCAATGCCACACTGTGTACCGTGTAATTTGAGCGAACGCAGGATAATAAAATTATATGAAATGAAATTACATACGTAAGGAGGGGAAAGAAACATGGAATGAACTTTCTGTGACCGTTACCTTTTCCTGACTGTGGATTTACGAGTCTGTGCTGAGCAGGGGACGGAGAGAGAGAGAGAGAGAGAGAGAGAGAGAGAGAGAGAGAGAGAGAGAGAGACACTCCAGCTTGACTAAAAAGGGGAGAGGTTAGCAGGCGGCTCCTGTCGAGACTTTTCCTGCTTTACTGTCTTCAAAGCGCTGCGAATTTGGACTTTCATAATTAGCCGACACATCTTCCAGCTCGTCAGCTGCGGCGGCTCCCGCGGGATCTCTCGTCTACCGCGGGCCGGCTCCCTCCATCTGACGCGCTTTCGCTCCGGGTGCCGTGCCACTCCCCCACGCAGCGGCCGCGCCTGTCGCATGCCATCACGCCTTGGCACACACTTTTAAAAAAAAAAACATTTTTACCCCCAAACCTTTAAACCTGCTCAGGAACGCTGGCACACACTACCTTTATTAGGCCCTTTAGGCATGCCGGCTCACAGCAGCACACTGGCCAGCTCTGGAATAGCACGTGCCATTCCCTAAACATGGGTCCTCTGATTGAAATGATCCAGTTTTTATTCGCAGGTACTCGATCAGTAGTCGCTGGTTTGCTGACAGTGGCTTCTTCTTTAATACCATGACACAATATGCACAATAATAGATCACAGTATTTAGTTTTTCAGAGATCTGATAGACAGAACAGAGTCTGTAGTGGCACTTCTATTAGCAATGCTATGCTAATGCTATGCTAATAATATTCAACCTGCAACTACAGTGATATTATTCAGTGGTTTACAAACTGCACTGCACTAAATAGGTCAAATTATGCTCACTTTGTAATGAAACATGAAGTTAGCCAGTTTAGCGCTGATGTTTCACGATAACACTAAAATATTATCATATTGCTCTCCCAGTGTTGTCACATTAATTTGAATATAGGAGAAGCCAGTCTACCAAAGTGAAAAGTGGCTTTTTATGATTTATCATATATTTTGCTTGTTGTGACCCAGACACACATTTGAATAGGAAACTATTTTGCACTGAAGTGGCCTTTTATTGTTATTCTGGTTAAACTGATCAATGATAAGCCATCTGAACTCCTCTCAGAATATGCGAAAACGCAAACTACCACAGGACAGAATGCTCCAGTTCCACATGCCGGCACGTTTTACTATGGCCAAGGTGGACATGCATGTGCTGAAACTACTGTGGGTCCGATTGTAATGAGTTAAAGAAGATAGGTGTATCGTGTTGGGTGTAATAGGGATCAATACCAGTGTTTTCATGACACATTTCCAAAATTCTCAGAACTAGGCCTGCACTATATGGGAGAAATCCCATGTTCCATGCAGTTTGACTGCTTCCCGTTATGACCCCACCGAACACCCACAGATAACTCGTGTTCATACTTTTATGTTTAGTGCATTTGTGTTCATTGTCTGTCTGAAATGCTCTGTTAGAGCTCCTGTGTCTATTAGCCCCTCCTCCCAGTGAGCTTAGCGTGCTCTGATTGGTCAGCTCGCCCTCTCTGCTCTGATTGTCCCAACCACCAGAGCAGCATCCTGCTACAAGTTCTGCCCCCTCCCCAGACCGCTGTGACTGTTCTCACAATGGCCTCAGTTCTGCTGTACCTGCGGTACAACCATAGCACCATCCTGAAAGTATGGTAGAGCAAGCTGGTACATCCACCTTTGCAAGCTAGACTGGGGCAGGACATTTCAGAGTGGTCCGTTTTACTGTTATACCTCTCTGTGAGGGCATGCCAAGGTTTACGAGGTGATGTCACTTTGTAACAGACGCAAGGGCCACAAATGTGACAAGGTGTTTCAGGCAGCTAGGAGAAGTGGTGTCCGTAGGAAGAGAGTTTCTTCCTCTGAACGCGAAACGCTACATGACGCACTAAAGGAAAATGGGGAAATTGTAGTAGGTCCTCCTTTAACTTCATGTTCATGGGTGTTTTCACTACCTATGTGGTCAGCCTACAGAAGACATCACTCATGGAGCGACGTAGACTGAAATGTTCCCACGTCACACTTTATCAGACAGAAATCAGAGTGTTAAAAGCGATCACCGCACAGGCTAGCAAACTCTTACTCAGCCGTCAATAACAGCAGCACCTCTTAGAGAAGAATCCCTGGCTGCATTGTAAACAACAGGCTTGTTAGAGACAAATTAGAAGGGCTTGTTTACTCGCGGTAGGCTGCGCTCCTCCGGATAACCATCTTAATGAACATTTTATTATGTTTTGAAGTAACGTAACAATGGCATTCATCATTTAATGATGAGAGCTTCAGTGCTCGTGATTATTTATTACCTATTTGAATGGGAAGTGTTGTGGTTACAGCCTACATGGCTGGTTTTCCAAGATCATGGTGTCATGGTGTCAGTATTGGTTCATTCTAATGATGTGTTAGCAGTATCTGACCCAAACCGCCCAATCAGAGCTCCCTTATCCAGTCGTGTCCTTCTTATGCATTGCTGCGACGTCGCATACCAGCACAGCTGCCGCTTGTACAGCGTCCACTTAGCCCGGTTTCAGTGTGGAGCAGCATGCACAGCGTAGATTCGACAAACAGTGGTTTTGTATTCACATGTCGTTCCACACCGCAAGGTAACTTTATGCTACTCTGAGCCACACTAGCTCTAAAAAGGCCCTTAAGCTGTGGTGGGCCTGCACTGGGCTGGCTGAGTGTGGCATAACAGTGGAGATCAATACCACGCCTGGATGATGGACAATGATTTGTGTTTAAATCCGTTGTGATGGGTTTGTTTAATTCCGCAGCCGAGGAATGAGAACAGGATATATATGAGCTGGGAAGCTATCTGGACGTTTTTTATGGCTTCTACTATCACAGTGACAAAAAGGCATACTTCATACCTCACCATACAGTTGATGTGTATGACATCTGGTTTTCACTGAAGCCGCCCGGAAAAATACCTTGGGAAATATGATGTCCAATATGGGGACTGGAGCTAATCTAAGCCACCGGTACACAAATCATCTCTCTCTCTCATTCTCTCTCTCTCTCTCTCTCTCTCTCTCTCTGTCTCTCTCTGTGTCTCTCTGCAGCCCTGCTCAGACCTCCAGACCTGCGGTACAATTGTAAACAAATCATGGTATTAATGGGGATCGAAATGAGCCATCCATCTGAGGCGGTCTGTCGGCCCGCTCCTGACAGCAGCCTGATTCCTGCACGGCCCCTTAAAGAGCCATCCAGAAAGCCCGGGCAAATGGTGCCACTGCTTACGTCTACACACCATTAAATACATGCACGTAGCCGTGGCAGACAGCCTGACGCTCCAGGTGTGCTCTACGCTATAGTTCCTGACAGGTGAGTGAGGGACTCCTATTATTACTGTGTTGTTTGATAGAAGAAAACAAATAGCATAGGGACAAACACACCAGCAAACACATTATTAAATGCCAGTGCAGTGCATGTTGGTGGGTTGTGGCGGGGGGGCTATGTTTGTCACTTTAAATTGGGGAACCAATCGCACAAATTTCTGGAACAATTACTTTTAAATCACATTAACAATTACAGTTAATAGAGCTTTCCGCTCCGAGCTTTCATTCAGTGACTGCGGTGCGGCAAAGAGCATATGCAGCAGAGCTTTGCTCATACGTCGACCGGAGCTAGGAACTGTAAAGTTAATGATCTCCTTCACTCCACCCATTTCGGTCGGAGTGGCGAGATTAGGTGGAAGGTGTAATTCAATTAAGATATAACGGCAGCTCACGTGCTCGATAAGCAGAGCTTTGTTGATTAGCGCGCTCTGAACTTTGGCCATATTCTCTCCATCATTAAGAAATGATTGACATAATGAATAGGAGGCTACATATTCCCTAATTTCCTTGATATTTAATGATGCATCTCTTGTATGTCGTTCCAGGCCCTCCCCACCCTCCCTCTTTCTTCTTTACTCTATACCAAACTGGCAGTCTTGCAATAAGAGGAAGGATTTCCACAACAGATTGCTCAGAGCTTTGCACTGATTTGTTTATCTTGGCAAAGAAAATGCATCCAAAGTTTTTTTTTTTTTATTTTTTTTTTCTTTCTTTCTTTCCTCCCCCCCTCCCGTTTTCCTTTTTTGGGAGGAAGGCTTCTTTCCTCCACTGTGCCAGGGAATCCCATGAGCCTCCCGCCGCTCTCAGCTTATTGGGTATTCAAATTACAGTCTGATGCACACAATAGCACATCATTATATGATTGACGCATTTGGGAAGCCTTTGTTTTCAAACAAACAAACAAACAAACATACACTCGCGCGCAAAGTACAAATGAGCGCGTCAGGAAGGGATGACAGGGAAGCGTCGCCGGAGTGGAAGTAGGCCAGTTAAACGGCGGCGTACCCCCGCCACGTTACAGATGGCGACGGGTTCAGATTCGCGGGAAAGTTGAAAGGTTCCGCGATCCGATCGTTAAGACCCCCCGAAGTGTGCGCGCGCACGATTGGCGGGAGAGGAAAGGAGTGCCCCGGAAAGCATCGCATTACACATCTGTGCGGCTATAATGAAATCGCGGAGGTTTGTCATTAAAATTCTTATCAGATGCCTCAACATATTTAGGCAGGCCAAGGAGGAGGCTGTCCGTGGCTGTTCCATTGATTGGTTGCAGGGGAGATTGCTCAATTTTCATACCTTGAGTTATTCCGCGTTAGCGTCCAGATGGTATTTATCAGGCTATGTAAATTAACAGACTCGGGCTGATTACATGTCAAAAATAAGTAGTTAAACCTTGAAGGCATTTATTTTGTATGTACGTTAATGGCTGCCTCTTCTTTTTCCTGCAGGCGAGGTTCCTTGTTGAAATTCATGTTTGATAAATTCCCTGGCTTTGGGGGTAATTTAGCCATCGCGAGTGCTGTTGATTCACCCCCCAACACCCCCCGCCCTCCCCCCCCACCCTCTTTTTTTTAGGAACCTTGGGGAGTTCAGCGTCACATTTGCATACCCAAGTTCAAATATATACTCAGGGTGATTGGCTTAAACATTAAGTTGTTGATCTTGCCACGGATAGATTTGTCAGGATGTCCTCCTCTATTTCTTCCCTAAACTATGCGGTTAATCCTTAAACACCCGGCCTCAAACACATCTCCACTAAATTCATTGATTGAGTTAGTCAAACTTACATTCCGCCCTTATTTCGCAGTCAGGGCATGGAATAAATATTCATCGATCCATTTATTTTCCATAAGGGAGGATAACACCCAGGGAGACTTGTTACATATCAATTGGAATAGGAGAGTGCGGGTGAACGCCGGTCACTGAGCGAGCTGTCAGGATAATAAGGCCAGACAGAGCGCTATTGGCTCTTAATCCAGCCGGATAACGGCACGGCCGCGAATCCAAACCCGGGCCCGGAGAAATTGGGCCAGACAAATACAAGTGTCATGCTAAACCAAACACACTTAGTGTGGGGATCTCGCCATTACCGGCAGATTGAAGTGATAACCTAGCTGCCCCGCGAAGCACTATTTATTTGTTAGATAAGATTGACATGGGGGGGTTGACCTCAAAGCAAGCGGCTGGCGGGCTACTTAAAGGCGGATAATTGCGCGCAGGGCCGCGGACGTGTTTCGGACGCTTGAAGGAAGTGGCGTGTTCTTTCTGTGCCGTTATGTCTGTGAGCGCAATGACAATTATCCTCCGCTAAGTAGCGAGGACAGATTCCTCGAGCGCGCCATATGCAGACAATGATGTTAACAAGTTAATATGGCAAGCATAATATGCGTGCTTGGTATTATTATGAGCTCTTAGCAACATGCTCAATAGCCTAAAAATTAATTGCTAGAGTAAGCAGAGACAGCACAAATGATTTATAATGTGGTTGAATTGCTGGTAGTTATTTATTTTTGCATGGCGTTACACTAACCGCAATGTTTTGCTGAAATTGTTAGTCAGCACCAATGAATGCAATCAGAGTTTAATGGCCTTTAAAGAGAGCATGGTGGGAGCGGGCTGGGGGGGTGGGGTCTATGCACGAGAGAGGGAAAGAGATGAAGGAAGAGGTTGGCTTGTCTGATTGAGGACAGTCATACATATGACCCAACGAGCACATCTGTAAGGTTTAATAATTCAGCTGAATATTTGAATGCTGTGCATTTATAGGCTCTCGCGTCACGTCCGATCGATGCTGGATAAGACGCGGCATCAGGGACTGGATTTCCAGCATACAGACACACGATGGGAATCGAGGAGAGGAGAGAGTCGCCCGTTTGGTTTGACCTTGTCCAGGTCCCCAGCCCGAATCCCTGTCAAAAGGTGAAGCCAGATGCTGCCCGTACCCGCCGTATAAATAATCGTGCCTTGTGTAAATATATCTGTTTCTCTTAGCGCAGCAGCAGGCTCGAAAAAGCCATTTGCGGGAGCCACATCAAGGTCATGCGGAGCCGAGCTGCATGAGCCCGAGCTCTGGCTCACTCGGAGCAGCCGGCCGAGCCGCTGCTGAGCCGGACAGCCTCGGGGCGCGAACAAGCCACTGCGCCGTCATTAAGGCCAGCACATAGCCGCTATTAATGTACTGCACTGCATCATGGCCGCACAGAGTACAGTACATATGTGCAGACCCCCCACCCCCCCCACCACCAACCCCTCCACCCGTCCACACACATGCTGATGTATGAGCATGTCCCATCTGGATCAGCACTGAGCAGTTCATACATTAGTGTGTTTGGTTTCTAGATTAAATATATGATTGATATGAACATGTATATTGTATGAGTAGTATATTGTAGAGTCAGGACTTGTTCTGGTGTCACTTTGGAACGCTCCTGGTCAGTTTACATGTTTTGTTGAAGTGGAAGTGTTTAAGTGAGGATAGGAGGTCCCCGTACAGGGAGCAAACTTAATTATGGCTTGATTTTTTGTTTTTCTTTCCTCCTAGTATGTTAAATCAAGGTCCTTATAGGAACGTTTGTTTACTCGGCAGCCATCTTTGCAATAAGGCCAGGTAGTTACTTGCAACTTACTTGCGTGTTGCTTTTTCTTGAAGACTGAACATTTTGACGTTCTGGCTCAGTAGATAGTTTAGTATTTCACATTAATGGTGGTTCCTTCATGTTCAAGAGGAATTCCACAAACTGTTTTCAAGTTCAAATTCGTTTTTTGAGTGGTTCGGTGTGAAACGATTAATTGTCAAGACAGTTTCAGACTCTGATTCCTTTACAGTGGTGGTGGTGATGGTAACCAGGGGTCACCATGTCTACAGCACACGTACAGTATATAACTATACAAGACCAGAGTCCGATTTTTTTTGAATTTAGAAAAAACAAAATACTCAAAACTGATGGTCAAATTTCCATTTTAGATACATATTGATTAATAATAGCTGGCAAAAACCCCATAAATAGTTTGCAGCGTAGTAGGTTTTTGACTCGAAAACGTGTTCTGGCTAGAGCTCCAACGATGAATCTGTTAATCGATTAGTTGTCAACTTTTGAATTAATCGGCAACTATTTTGATAATCGACTAATCAATCAAAAGAATTCTTTGGTTCCAGATTCTTATATCATCTGTGTATTATCTAGTTTCTTTACTCCTCTATGACAGTAGACTGTATGTCTTTGTGTGGACATACCAGGACACCATATTGGGAAACACTGATTGACATTTTTCACAGTTGTCTGAAATTTTTATAGACCAAACAACTAATCCATTAGTCCAGAAAATGGCCAACAGGTTAAATGACGGTGAAAGTAATTGTTAGTTCTGGCTACTGCACTTGTGTCGACCTCTGTGATAAAGGGAAGGGGATGGGCTTTCCCCCTTCGCTCACGTCACCAAGTTATGGACCCTTTCTTGCTTGTTGCTTTTTCTTGAAGACTGAACATTTTGACGTTCTGGCTCGGTAGATAGTTTAGTATTTCACATTAATGGTGGTTCCTTCATGTTCAAGAGGAGTTCCACAAACTGTTTCAAGTTTCTGAATTATTCAGGCCCTGAGATGTAAACAAATTCGTTTAGAGCGGTTCCTTTATAGTGGTGGTGGTGATGGTAACCAGGGGTCACTATGTCTACAGCACACATACAGTATGTAGCCGTTTTATGTACTACACAAAACCACCAGTGAGCCTGCACACGCCTTCTGAGTATTTCTATGTAATGTTGATGATGGGAAAAATAAAAGAACTTCTTTAGGGACTATTTATACTGTACAAACATTTCATCTTTGTGAGGAGTGTGAGCTTGTAGAGGTGGATGTCTGGTTCCACTGTAAAAAAAAAAAAAAACAAAAAACAATTCACTCATTATCTTAATAATTAAATTAGTGAAGTTCAAAAACTATATATGTTAGCTAGTTATTGGTGGTTGCAATGAATGTGCCATTAACCTGTTTGTTACGGCTGCCCTCAAACTTCCCTGCTCTCTGTAGAAATGGCAACTTCTGTGTGTGAGGATGCCATTACTGATTATGTAATGAAAATTGCCAGACTGGATAAAGACCTAGATTTATTTGTAGCAGTCAGTCAAAATACTGTTATTCAGAACAAATGCAGAATATGAGGGTTTATCTTTAACAACACAACAACAACAACAACAACAACAACAACGATCAACTTTCAGAAAAAGCTTCTATGATTTGGGAATGATATTATACTCATCATCAAACGAATGGTTCTACCCAGAAGGGAGTGTGGGATTGCAGTGCTATTGGGAAGGAAGATAAAGATTACCAGGAACAATAAATGATGATAAATTTAGACTGATATGGGTAATATTTATTGAGGTACACATACAGAAGTAGTGTCTCTCAGGTAACCCAACATCCCAGACGTCTCGGCATGGAGTTGTAGAGGTTCCTAATGGTGTCCTGTGATAATCCATCCCATGCAGCTTGAATATTCTCACACAGTTCCTGCAGATGCTGTGGTAGGGGTGGAGGTGGAGTGACTACAGGCCTTCTGGACATGTGACGTGTGACAACAAACCGTTCATCTTGGCGCTGACCACGGTGCCTCCACACACGGATTCGTTGGTCGTCTCCATCAAGACAAAAGCGGGAATCGTCACTGAAGATGACCCGCTGCCATTCTGAGTCACTCCATGACAGTCTGGCACGACACCATTGCAGTTTTTGGTGACGGTGACGTGGTGTTAAGGACACTCGTCGTAACGGTCTGTGTGCATGTAGTCCTGCGTGGTGCAGCCGTCTGCCAATGGTGCTGGCAGTAACAGGATGACTCTTGGAGGACATCACTGCTCGCTGAATGTTTGTTATTGTGGCTGTTGGGTCAGTCAGGTACAGAGATAAGGCCCGTCCTTGCTTACATCACATGAAACTTGAGTCATTCGCATATCTCATGATGTCAAACCAACCCACATTCCTGTTGGTTGATTCTTTCCGTGTGCAGCTACTTGTGCCGCTGTTGTTTTGACGAGGAGTGTATATCCCGCTGCTATTTAATTGTTATTTGTTTATTGATTGTGAAACATCTATGATTATTTTATTTTCCATGATTTGATTTTCAGGATGTGATTTAGCCTTAAAATCCTTGCCAGCGTACCGAACGCTGACTCGGCTGTATCTACTCCGTCTAATCTTCTTTCAGACTATTAGGACTTGTTAAAGCCTCGATCAGGATCATTTAAGTATTGATTCCATTTTGGGCCTTTGAAGCCGCCACGGGCACAAAGTTTTTCGTTTACATGAATTATGAATCATTCTGCACCAAGGTGCTCTTTTTCTTAATCCAGGAGTTGATTTTGATCTGTTTTTTTTTAGACCTACTTTATTGACTGGCAAAAACTGAGTTGGGATAAGTTGGGATCTCTTTTTACGCGCAGTTGAGTCCAACAACACATCCATACCGGGTCGTTGATTGGATCCCTCAGCCTCTGTTATCGGAAATGATAGAAGAGCATAAAAAGGTTGCGGTGGTAAATAAACAGAGTAACCCTCATCAATCGAATAGATTCCGCAGCGCCGGGAGAGGAAGAGGGAAAGAAACCCGGGAAGGAAAACGTCTGCAGAGTAAATGGAGCGAGCTTTTGGCAGGAGACTTCTTGAACATGCTAGAATTTATAGAGTGGTGGAGTCGAGTGGAATATAATTAAGTACGCCCACCACGAAGGGGAAAAAAAGACAAGAAGAGAGCTTATTGGCTTTGTAACGGAATGTTGGTGGGAATGACTCGAGGACAGAAAAGTTGAAAGTGTCAATTATAGTCTAACTGGCTTTGAAGCCCCTGTGTTGCACTCTAGGTATTAAGATGCATAATATAATACATTCTTTTCGTATTTCATCAAGAATCTCTTTTTCTCAGCCCACCAGAGAAGCCCTCGGGTATTTTCGTCCTATATGTTTCTTTGCGAAAAAATCTTTGCAGGCCGGTCGTAGACCAAGCGACGTCGCGCGTTCGTGGAGAGCATTTGGAATCACATGGGCGTGCGAGTACAGGTGAACGTGGCGGGGAGGGGGGATGGACTGTGCACACAGTCGATCAGTGATTTACTCCGAGTTGTGTCGCTCTGGACCAGATCAAGGTCAAGCATTCATAAGCTCGTAAATGTAAAACACGCGGACGGCCATGTAGCCTATTACTCATACTGCGTTAGCGCTCATCGGAAAGTCCTCCAGCGCGGCGCGCCACGCTGAATAAGTTGTTAATAGGGGAGTTTATTTTCTCTGACAGAGAGGAAATGGCTTCCTGGTGCAGGATGGATGAACCCCTGCAAGCTGTGCAGACACCACCCCGACAATGGCGCATAATTAGGAATAAATAAATATTAACACATCCGCTTATATAACTATCTGACGCTAACGTGCTAAATTGAATTAGCTTTCTGACAAGCTAATTGCGCGCGCCTGCAAAGAGAAGGGGGGAAAAAAAGCAGCACTTCCGCAGAAAGGTACCATCAGATTAATCTAGGAATCAGTAATTGAGACAAACGACGTGGCACGGCAGGCTGTCCCCTCGAAAATCCGGATGAGCAATGGAACGCGTTGTCGGGTTAAGAGGCAGTGTGAAAGAGCGGGCGACTTAATCTGAAGACTATTAGCTTTAGTTAACCGTGTACCTTTCAATTAGAGCCATCATTTTACATTTCCGGGGTATTGATAAATGTCTTTTGTCAAGCGTACGGAGGAGGAGGGCGCCACGCAGGGCTGCCACGCGGCGTCCCACTTAAAATTACAAACCTCTTCCTTTCTAATAGAGCGCGAGGGCAAGTGGGCAGCTTGTCACAGTACGATAGTGTGTGTGTGTGTGTGGCATTTCACAAGGGGAGTGGAGTCGAGGCGAGGGGTGGGGGGGGGCACGCATATTAGAAAAAAGATAATAAAACTACAAATCAAAAGGTGCTTTGTATTAAATTACAGGGAGAGCTTTGCAGGAATGAGACGAGAGCACACAGAGCCTGTGCGAATCTAATAATGAACTTGCATCCGACCTTAATTAAACAGTCTACATCCCCTCGCATAGCCATATAATGATGTCAAGCCGAGAAGCAATTAGCCGCCCCTTCTCTGAAAGCAAACAGTGTTTGTACGGCGCATAAAGTACGGCGGCAGACATGCTTATTGAAACCCTCCTGAAAAATAAAATTAATTAGTATGTTATGTTTTTTTTTTTCTTTTCGGAGATGCCTTAACATTGGACCCAGAGGACGGGGCGCCTTAGATTAAAGATGAACCTTCCTTTCTGCCAGAACTTGGTAATGAAAGCGGCAGGACTACCTCACACTGGCTCATTAGCAGCAGGCCGGGGGAAGACTGCGCGCTTTGCCCCCCGACATCATAGCATCCATTAAAATAAGCTGTCATGGAGTTGCGAGAATAACAATCCACAGTAGACCGAGCCATCTGAAGGCAGAGGAGGCAGGAGGAAGGAGGGAGGGAGGGAGGGAGGGGGAAAAAGGGAAAGTTTAGAACAAAAGGCCCTCTCAAATTGTTCTTAGGTGTACAGCATTTATTTGTGTTTAGAGATCAAGCCTTTGTCTGCCCGAGCTAATTAAACTGATCGCGCGTCGCCGGTGCCGGCCCCTGCAGCCGAGGGAGGCCCAGACCAACTGAGACGCACCATTATGCAATTAAGGCCTCTGTGACGTTCCTAAATAAAGGAAAGTAAAGTAACGCTTCTCTCACATCCCTCCATTTTTGGTCTGTTCTCCTCGCCTTCTCTCCACAAGCAGACTTGCGGCGTTATGAAACAATCCAACGCGAAGGAAGAGGAGGAAGAAGAAGAAGGCAGCGGCGCGGACCCGGCGCGATCCGAGCCCCACTCTCGTGCACTCCTATGATGTAAGGTGTAATTTTGCCCAGTGGGGCCTCGCCAGCGGGCCCCTCTTTGTTCTCACTGGAGCGAGGCTGTTTATTCATGTCTGTTTACTCGTGTCAAGTTTCTTCTGTGGCTGGCTGGTAGTTGCGCGGGCGGTCATTAGCCGAGCACTTCTAACTTGGTTACGAGAGAGGCATTCGGAGAGACGGGACTCTAATTGGAGGCATTTTACAAGGGGAGCGCTTATCGCTTTGCTTATTAAAAATGCTTATTGGAAACAATAAAGCACACATTATGGTGGGGAAATTAATATAGTGCATTGCCCAGAACATAATGCCATTATAATGTGCGCCGTGTTCGTCCTAATGAGTGCTCCTCAGTTTATTAGCTCAGATGACGGAGGGGCCGGGCCGGGGCCGTTATTGTTTGGTACAGGTTGATGGATTTCGGATGCAGTCACGTCGGCGTGCGCGCACAAACCCACCCACCCAACCAGCCAGTCAGCCAGCCACCCACACGCGCACGCTCTCTCTCTCTCACTGTCTCTCTCTCTGTTCCTCTCTCTCTTTATTACCGAGCGAAGCAGCCGTTGAGCCCGGCGGGTTAGCTTTAACGCGGGATAAACATATAAATCTGCTGTTCCTCTCCGTTAGCCCGGAGTGAAGAGCCGGCAGGCTGAGAGAGAGAGAGAGAGAGAGAGAGAGAGAGAGAGAGAGAGAGAGAGAGAGAGAAAGAGAAAGAGCCAGGCCTGACTCCATACATTCCAGCCCTACTTATTTCCACCAGTGGAGAGAGGAGGCCATAGATAACTCGGTGACAGGGGCGGTCCCCGGGGAGCCGGGCCTGGGAGAGCGGGTTAGTAGGTCATTACAGCTTCTGCACAAACCCTTTAATTGACTACAGAGCCAGGCTGGATCTGTGTCAGGTGAGCTGCTTTCGCCAGAAGAGAAAAGTGCAACCTAATAGTTTAGGGGGGCTGTTTGCATACGCCAGACCCTTCTGTTTGTGGAACAGGGGCTTTGTTTTTCAGTCCTGACCGTATTTTTATTTATTTATTTATTTATTTATTTTATTTATTTTTTTATCCCCCCACAAGTTTGAGGCAATTTATTTGCGATCCAATTTCACCGAGTCTCGCAATCAGGCAATGCAATCCAATTATCTCTTTGATTGGGCGAACTGATTAAAATGTGTAGCCAAACGTGATTATCTCTCTCTCTCTCTCTCTCTCTCTCTCTCTCTCTCACCCCCTCTCACTCTCTCTGTCTTAGCAGTTCACCATTTGAGGGAGAGGTAAGCGTTGTTGAATATAAATAAATGTGCTGTGTTTTAAAATGGCGTGTGATGCTGATGTTCTGTCACGTACTGTAGACGGTGGAACCTTAAAACCAGGAAGGATCTGCTTTGCTGTGCCTCCTGAATAGTTCTCGGGATTTGCACGTTGATGATTTACCTGTTGTCACTCGTGTTCGTATTTCAGGGTGTAAGATAAACAGCACCTGGCTTCTTACCCGGTTCGACAGCCTTCCTGACAGCAGGCTCTGGATGTGACATTTCGTCATCTGTTTCCTTCTCACCCTAATCAGGAGCAGTTGTGCTCAGGCGGCTTTGAACCGAGCAGACGCGGCTGAGTCTAGTCGGTCTCTGTCCGTGCTGGATACGGCCTGGGCTCGCTGGAGTTGAAGGTCCTTCCAGTGTTTTGAAATATAATGACCCGCTTGTTTGATTGCTAAAGCGATAACCATGAGAGCGCAGCTAGCCCATTTATCAAATTACCAACTTAGTGAAGGTTTGCAGAGACACGCCAGTAATGAATGACAGGAGAGAGAGAGGGAAAGAGAGGGAGGTCAGACCAGGGAGAAAGACTCATATGTTATCTTTCTCCTTCCTCCACCCCCCCTCCCTCAGTCCTTTCTCCGAGCCGCATGTCTGGAGCTTATGAAATTTAAAGTGGTGTCTGGTTTTTGCCTCCATCAGAATGGCCTTGACTCGGCTGAGTGGCTGTGAGGGGGGGAATCTGTGATAAGGCCGGCCAGACCCCCTGCCTGAGACGTCACCGCTGACCCGGGCAGAGGTCAGGAGTCAACCGACAAATATATCTCCGGCGCTCGCCGTCACTTACTCTAAAATTGATAAAGATGGAGGGGAAAGTGGAAGGAGAAAAAGGAGAGAGAGGTGTCAAAGTCCTCTGTAACCAGCACTTTGTGACGCATGGCTGGGGATGCCCTCCCATCATGCAGCGCAGCGTGACCTCACACTTTGCACGCTAGGTGAGAGCGCTGCAGTCAACATGCCGGCTGTGTCTGGTCTGGTCAGTGCAAGGTCCACCGTATAGCACCCGTATTATTTATTCATCTTCTGCAGTGTTTCGTCACGCATCACTATCGCACGCAATGCAGCAGCCATGTACCGCAAACATTTGAAAGGCTGATTTGACCTAATAGTGAGAGATACAGTTATTAGATGTAATGCAGAATATGGAGATTCAGGACTCTGTGTAATGTTTATTATGGATGGTAATGTTTTATTCATATCTGATTTTACTTGTTCCCATGAAATGCAGCCAATCTGAAGTCTAGAACATGAAAATACACTTTGTAATCATCTGTTCAACATTATTAGCGTAGCGAGTTCATAATGAGTTAGCAATCTAATATAAGAACCAGATAAATCGACTCTATGCTGTTTCTTTCAGTCCTTCATTCATTCGTCATCTAAGCCGCTTCTCCTTCTGGCTCGCAGGCTGTTGTAAGCTTAATGGTTCATTCATATGAGAACGTATGATGTTAAAGACCAGCTCTAATATGCATATCGCAAATCCTAACTTGCTCTTCGGTTTTATAACCTATAACAAACGTTTTTTGGCTCATCTCAAATTTTTTTACCTAACTGACCAATCTCTGCTCTGCCCGTTAGAGTATTCTTTCATAGCAAGCCTCGGGAGTTTCAAGACATTCACAGAGCGTTGGCAAGACCCGTACTTAGTCTAACAAGGTGGGAGGAAAAAAGGGATATGCTTATTATGGTGTTTGTCTTTATGAAGTTGTTTGGTTTGCAGGTTAAGGGTTTCTGTATGTGTGATATATAGTGGTGCACTCTTCGTCAGAACATTGTGAGACATGCAGATGATTCAAGTTTCATCCTCACATGTGACGTAAGCAAGGACGGACCTTATCGCTGTACCTGACCGACCCAGCAGCACACAGACCGTTGTGACGACTGTCCTTAACACCACCTCAACATCACCAAAGACTGCAATGGTGTTGAGCCAGACTGTCATGGAGTGACTCAGAATGGCAGCGGGTCATCTTCAGTGACGACTCACGTTAGTCTTGGTGGAGGCAACCAATGAATCCGCTTTCTCTCTCCATTAGCGACTGTGCTGCTCTTTCCTTCAGTGACTGTGCTGCTCTCTCTCCCTCAGTGACTGTGCTGCTCTCTCTCCCTCAGTGACTGTGTGCTCTCTCTCCCTCAGTGACTGTGTGCTCTCTCTCTCCCTCAGTGACTGTGCTGCTCTCTCTCCCTCAGTTACTATGCTGCTCTTTCCTTCAGTGACTGCTGCGCTCTCTCTTCCTCAGTGACTGTGCTGCTCTCTCTCCCTC
>CM067491.1:1525995-1540678 GCA_034552555.1 Semaprochilodus insignis | reverse complement strand
TTCCAAACATGTGCTTCTGCGTGGACTAGGCCCGCTATAATATTTTTTGAATTAATTAGGAATTTTGGTAAATGACGTAAAATGGCCCTAATTTTTTATGTCTGCCAGGAGAACAATTAGACCATTAGGAATAACAAATGGGCCGGCCGGGCCCATATGCCTGTTGCAGACTTTCAAGGCACATTATTTCTGACATGCCAAAACAAATAGCGTCAGCTTTGGCCAGATTCTATTGTCGGAGACATCTCCCCATACACGCGCGGTAACTGATGTGATTTCTGAGGAGTATTTTTCTTTCTTTCTTCCTTTCCTTTTTTTTTTCCCTCCCCTTCTCATCACTGGGCCCATCCCTGGTTGTGAGACCTCATTAGAACTGGCACGCTCTCAGCGTTCTTCCTCTTATTCTTCAGGTGAACCTTAATTTACATGAAGGTGCGTCTCGGCGTTCCCCTGTCGCCGTGAGTCTCTCGCTAACGTGGCGAGAGAGAGAGAGAGAGAGAGAGAGAGGGAAGGAGTGAGGGAGGGAGGGAGGTAGAGAGAGAGAGCAAGAGAGAGAGAGAGAGAGAGAGAGGGAGAGGAGTGTGAGCACACAGGGGCCCGGCCGGCACTTGAGATGAAATTTCTGCCTCTTGAAACCTGTCAAATCTGGGCGTGAGGAGGCGAGTGAAGCTCGGGAGGGAGCGAGCGGAGGCGAGGGGAGGGGCCCGAGGTGCAAAAAATAGTATTTCCACCCTGATAAATGAGGTCTATCCTGCCTGCATATGGTATGTGTTTTAAAGTGCCTCCCCCCGGCCTGTGCGCGCAGGAGCCATCCTTCATGATGGACTGGAGCCCTCGCCTCTCATGTGGGGGCCCGGCCGGTTGCCAGGCAGCTGCCAGTACAGTCGCACCCGGGGTCAGCGCGCATACAGCTGCGCGCCGCAGCCTACAGTCATTACTGCCTGGGTCGTCCAACTGCTCCCACTCCGCCCCCTGCGCGTGCGTGCGCGCTTGTTTACGGCGTCTTGCTTCGTAAGTGGCATTTATAATCCAGCACTGAACTGTGATGTAATGTAGGCAAAGCCGTAATGCGTCCACGCAACTGGAGCGTATGCGGTCACCCTACAGACTTCACCGTGAGTGGTATCAGTTTAACACACCGGCCAAACTTGAGGCAGGTTTATGACTAAGCAGAACAGCAGTATATAATGATGAGTCGGATTGTAATGCAGCCCTACAGCTACACAGTGTGCGCTCGCCTACCATGAATCTCATCAGTTTAATCCTTTAAATTTACTCATTCAAACATTCATGCTACTGGTATCTATTATACTCCGTTTCATCCACCACTGTTAAAATAATATGGAGATAATGACGAGTGAGAAGTAGAAGTGTAGGCCCGTATACAGACTGTTAAAAGGGTTAACAAACCGGTCACACTTACAAGGCAGGTTTATAACCAAGCAGAATAACAGTGTATATACTGTCTTGTATTATTAATATATGCTCATGAAATAGCTGAATATGTCGTGCATCACTGGTAATGACTGCCCTTAAACTTTTAGGCACCTGCATATAACTGAAGGGCAGCTGCAGAGACACATATCTTGGATGTCTGTACAGTGGTGGTGAAGGGAACCAGAGGTCACAGTAGCTACAGTGCATATATAGCCATTTTGCTTGCCACCCAAAGTGAACCCAGTTTGCTTTCTGGGTACCAGTTTGCCTTTGATGTAGTTCTCCGCTATGAATGCATATAGCTATAGCTGCCATAGCTGTATCTCAAAACGACTGTAAAACTCTGTCTTAAATGGAGCATTTTAACTCAAACCACTCTGAATGACTTCATTACATCTTAATTATGAATTATACAATATATATATATATATATAGTCTAATACATGCTGGAATCCCTGTTTAAGTGGTTTAAATTTGTTCTGTGATAAGATATAATATAATATGGCAGGTTATTATTATACCAAAAAAAGATTCATTATGATTGTCATATTATTATTATTATTATTATTATTATTATTATTATTATTTATAGGCTTTTATCCGAACAGTGATATATGAGATTACATTTCTAGTGTTATGTAATTTCGTGTCTGCATAACAGCTTTACTGCTGAATAATGACCCTACACTATTGGCCTTTTGGCTACCCAGGAGGCCACCTTAGCCCCCCCATCGTGTGCATGTGTGTGCATGTGTGCGTGTGTGTTTAAAGGGGAACGTGTGACCCAGAAACGAGACGAGGTGTCGGTTGAGCCAGCCGCAGGAGCAGACTTCCCTGTCACCTAAATGATGTTATGTGGGTCAGAATTTATTAGCAAGTTATTTGTCATTCTCCTCCTGAGCAGTCTGGAGTCTGAGTTTGTTACGACGTCTGCGCTGTCTTCATTTCGGAAAGCTCGCTTTGACTGCGGCTATTATTTCGCGTTCTGGGCTTCCCTTTGTTAGGTGGCTGGGTCTGCTCCGTCGTCAATGTGGCACCGTGGGCGGCTCTCTCACCTCCCAACTTTCTCCCGTCTTCTTCTTTTCTCCTCATCCACTGATTTTATTCTCCAGTGAGAGAGCAGGAGGAACAGGTCATTTAAAGCTCCGAACAAAGCCGGCTAAGGGACGACGAGCATGCGTTGACAGAAGCTCTGAGACATTCCTGTCCTATGTTTATATTCATATACTAATAGAATATGTAGTTTACGGTTTCCCTGACATTGCCACTCTATAGCCTCTCTGGGAATTGTGGGAAAACAATCTTGGGTTTTAGCCATAATACCTCTGAAACTGTCTGTTGTGCAAGTCTTGACCTTCAGCAACTGATTAATAATAATAATAATGAGAAGTTACACTTATATGGGGCCTTTCACATACCCAAGGACGCTTCACAACTGATGGGAGAAAGAAAGAAAAACAAAAAAACAAAAAACAAAAAAAATTAGAGGGTAAGCATAAATACTGGATCCTGACTGCTACGAATTTTTGTTTATGATGCTGATTTTAGGGACTCCAGTTACCGTGATGGTAATAACTGGTACTGTTTTATATGGTGAACATGTATATACACTTCAGAGGTTCTATGTAAATTGAGCTGTACTGACTGATATTACTGTCAGTTTTTCACATTTTTTAAAATCATAAATAAACTGCAGAAATGCTCTTTAAGTATAAAATATATATACACCGCTTTTAAGTAAGAGGATTTTAAAGCCTTAACCCTAAAACAATAAATAATAGCATATAGAGTGTGTGTGTGTATATATATGTGGTGTGTGTGTGTGTGTGCGTACAGATACATGGATGGATGGATAGATAGGTAGGTAGATGGGTACATAGATGGGGAGGTCAGTTTACAGGAGGATGAAACAACACACTTCATTTTTAATGCAAGTTGATGGAACCAAACTCCCCCCCCCCCAGTAATTTTAGGCCATTTCTGATGGTCTGTTTATGGAATTTGCACATAATGTAACAGACAACCAGCAGTTTTAAATTATGCCAAGAGATATGTATGTGGACCAACAGAAATGGCCCAAAATTGCTTGGTTCTGTTGACTCACATTAGAATTAAATCAGGTTTTTGCTCTCTCCTGTAAAGTTCCCATTTTGGAGACACTTGTTTTTCTTTGGACAGTGACGATATGCATACACAGATGTATGTTTGTGTGTGTGTGTGTGTTTTTCAGGCATTAGGCAGCATATTTATAAACGTTTTATTTCATTTCATTAATGTCCTTTGATAAAGCTTTTTAAAGGCTGAACAACTCCTACATAGTATCTCGGATCAGCTCATTCTGAATGAGATCTTCATCATTTAATTACATCAACATTTTGGACAAAAGACGCAAGTCCCCTTTAATATTGACCAACAATATTAACCAGATTATAGGCTGGGTCCTACTGAATACGCACGGAACACGTGTTATATTATATCTATTGTTCTTTTGTTTGTTTTTGTTTAATTCATTTTATGAAGTCAGATCTGATTAAGTGCTACCACACACACACACACACACACACAAACAGTGCTCTTGTGACGTTCCCAGGTTCATTAAGACCAATTCCGCTGGAGTCCACAGTTTATCCTGGATGTTCCATTTGGATGTTCTTGATCTTTCTTATGCTGCTCTGGATGTAAGGCACACTGAATTGCCTTTGTGTATGAAATGTGCTCGATAAAAAAGCTTGCCTTGTCTCTTCAGTCAAAGTGTGCTTATATTCCAGAACCCAGGAGGAAGAAACTACACTAGGCCATCAACACACCCCCCACCCCCTCCTTACACCCTCCCCAAAACACCAGCTCCCTCTCTCTTTATATGTTGGGCCTGGCTTCCTGTGTGTGGAAACTTTATTGCTCATTATATGTTGGAGCATGATGAAATGACAGATGATTTATTGGGGCCCAAAAACCGCTTGGGCTGTAGACATTTTTATCCTCATGTAGTTGCTGCCTGTCAGCTTTTTTTTTTGCAGCAGCCCAGGTAACAATACAGGGAGAAGTCTTAACTACCACCCCACAATACTGGCCATAAATATCTTCTTGTTTGTGCCATTTCTACACATTATTTTACCTATTTTTTCCCTCTTTTTTCCTCTTTTTTTCTGTGGACTGTACTGCATGCTCTCCCCACCTTTGGCTGTGTTTATTATAGCATGTGTTTTTGTCTTTGTTCTGGCTTCAGGATGCCAATTCTGCTCTATTCTAGATACCCGGCTCAATTTACTCATCATTTAATTTCTTTATTTTCTACAAGAAAAACAAAACAGGTCTTCCTCCTGGCCGTCCTGAGCCGGCATTAGCTCGCTCACATTATTAAACCGTGTCCAGGAGGGGGGAAAAGCCATCTGCAGTTCACATTGACATCTCTTTCCAGACCAGTTAGTGAGCATGCATCGTATTTTCTCCTGGTTACAAATTACATGACATTTGTACTGACAAACAGAGAGCCTTAAAATAGTGCTAGCTTCAAATGAATCCAGGCCAACCTCTGGTGATTCAGGAAAGGAGGGCTACGCTGCAGTCCCTCGTGACTAATAGGGACAGCTGGTCGGAAATTTAAAGGACAATACAGAGGGAAAAGTCTTAATTACTGGACAGAAGTTAGCCAGTAATGAATATTTTATTTTGGGCGCCGTGCGAGCTGTCGGTGAGTTATGCCAGAGCTGCGGGCTGCGCCGTGAATCATTATGTCCAGGTAAATGCCAGGATGATGGCATAATTGGTTGCTGTGGAGAGAAGCGCAACCTCTGTAAAATGTTAGTCAGGTGGAAGCCTCAGTCGTGTAATTCATTACACGCAAATATGACTGACTCAGGAATTTATCATCTCTCTCTCCCTCTCTCCCTCTCTCCCTCTCTCTCTGTCTCTCTCTCTCTCTGTCTCTCTGCATATCTGATGGAAAGGCTCCCTCCTTATCCAGGTTTTTGTCTGTATACCAAAAAAATTAACTGAATTTTCTAAAATGCAGTGTTTTGACCCTCAAGTCCAGACTCTAAACTCTAAACCTGTCCACTTTTGTGCTTGTAGGTTAAAAAACAGACCTTTCTTATTATGATGTAATGAACAGTTATTATATATGCAGCATACTGAAAGAATTGCCCTTATTAGGTCTCCGCAATATAGTCATAAAGTGGTATGTTTGTCATTGCACATGTCAATAGCAGTATGAGAAATGAAAGCTTGTTATTAAAGCAGTCCTGACTGGATGTTCCACAAAAATGTAATCATCATAATAATAAGAATACTAATATTTATTTCTGTTTTATTTCACCTTTGTTTAACCAGGTTAATCCCATAGAGATCACAGATCGCTTTTACAAAGGAGACCTGGTCAAGAATGGGCGCAACACAATGTTTCAACAGAGCAATTTGCGCAAGAATGTATTAACATAAATAACATAAATAACAAAACATCTACACACGGACAATCTGGACTCGACTTCAGCGTGCCTTTAGAAGTGTTTAATGGGACTGTTATTTTGAATCCGTAGTTCATATTGTAGGTTGTTCCAGACAGAAGGTCTAGAAAAGCATCAAAGACTATGGTCCATGATGAACATGATAAAATCCCTGTTGTGTAATGGAGAAGTAATGAAATACTAATAGCTACTTGCATCTATACAAGGCTGAACACCTACACACTGTGTTAACTGTTATAGAGCATCAAAAACTGTTTGGCTGGTAATGGCGCCCCTTGTGGAGAATTTGTAGGCTGCCAAATGTGAGTGAGTTACATGAGGTTCTTCAATCTGAAAAACAGTCTGAACTCCCACAACAAGTCTTCACACACAGGGTAGGAGTCAAGAGCAAGTTTAAAGAATGCCAAAACAAGGACAAAAGCATGACGGGGTCCTGGAAAAGTCAACCCTACAGAAACCACACAAGCAAACAGTCCAGAAATCACAATACCGGAATTGTAATCGAGGTCAGAAGAAACAAGTTTAGAATCTAAAGAGATTAGAGGAATAAAGACGCTTAGAATTGCACAGGTGTAATCAAATATGACTTTGTAACATGTAGTTTTGAACTCAGAACTTAAATACTAGACTGAATGTCCACCACTTACAATCAGGTGCTGGCTAGTATTGTGGTGGAGGATGCATAGAGCAAACACGGCGATCAAGGTGGTCTCACAGATGCTCAATTGGGTTCAAGTCTGGGGAATTGGGGGCCAGGGAAACACTTGGAAGTACTGGTCATACAGTTTCAGAAGTACTGCCACTGTTGGTCCCAATGACCCCTTTTACCCATGACAGTAATGAGGGATATATGTGCAGACAGCTTATCGCACACCTCATATACCCACCAAGCCAGCTCACGACATGTAACTTCCTTCATGGGCTGTGCGCCACCGCCTTCGAAAGTAGGAAGTGGTCATAATAATGAGACTCGACTGTGTACATACAGAGCTTGTGAACTGCCTTTAACTGAGATAGGCCAATCAGAAGCAGCAAAGCATCCATCTGCTCTACCTGCATTTTTAATTGTTTCGCCTTTTCGAAGTTTTCTGCATAATATCACGTCTGTAGCTGAACTTTACTCTGTGCTGAAGTTTCAGGATTCACAGAGCGATGCTTTTTTGCCCTCTGCTGTAAAGTTACCATTTTGGAGATACTTGTTTTACCTTGGACTTTAAAGGATTTGTGACATCACAACTAACTGCTGCAGTCATTGAAGCTTCATGCCAGAAATAGTAGATATTCTACTGATCTACTTGTCCAAAATCTGGCTTGGAAATTATGTTGTATCTTATTTATCTATTATTTTTATTCTAATTATTTTTATAGAGAAAACTCAAAATTGCACTGAATCCACAATTGCAAAACCGGTTCACAAAAATTGCATTTGGATACTTAGTAGTTACAAGCCTTCTCAGTAGACGACATGCAAGCACGAAACAGCGGTTCATTTAGCGCAACAGTGGGAATAAAAGGGTTTCTTATTCATGGGCGTCCAGAAGTTAGCAGCTCAAACTCTGGAGAAGTAGGCTTCACTCATACGCTATGCAGCTGCTCCTGCTCCCTGCTCATAAGCAGACTAACATGCTTGCTTGACACAGTATTTAAATCTAATTCATTAAGTAGTCAAGTAGAAATGACATATAGCTATTACGGAATTATCGTATTGCTTGTATATAATCTTGTAATGTAAATTAAATATACTGTATGAATGCAATGAGAATATCTCTGGACTTCAAAGGATGAACATGTTGGTAAAATGACATTACTCAAGTGATTGCCAAACTATTAGCTCCCGTGCGCTGAGCCTACGCTAAAACAGTGTTTCTGAGAACAGCAGAGAAAGAAGAGAGGGAGCTGGGTGGAGGGGTGGGGGGCTCACTCACTAAAACAGACATCATTAAGCAGGGTGGCCTGACTATTTCATGCACTGAAAAATTTATGAATGTGGACGGAGAGGTCACGAGGACACAGTGGCCATTAAAGAGGGCCCGGCTCGTCCTCCACAGCGGCCCTTCCAGCCAGCCGAGCGCGCCGCTCGCTCTCCGCCTGTAAACGTCCACCTAACACTGACTTATTAGATTCCGCCTTTGTCTCGGAGGCTTGTTCTGTATGGTCTGCAGATGCCGTACCTCCATCGTGATCTTATGTAGCCATGTACGTTCGGTTCTAATTCAGCGTTCGGGGTGAGTAAGCCTCACTCCAAACTGACCAAGTCCAACGTACCGTCGTTTCCAAAGCAGCGATTATTGAGTCAATTAGGGAGCGAATGGTGGCGTGTTTCACCCGTGTTCGAGGAAAACGTAGCATTAAAGTTAATAAGACAGTGAGGAAGCGCCCCTTAACGCGAGGAGAGCTGTTCTCACGGTTCAGCAAGTCCATCTCGGTGACATATTTTAGGTCACTTATTTGATGGTCGGAGCCCACATCCATTATTTAAGTGTGTCATCTCCAGACTAGTCAGATCCTTTTTACTCAAGGCACCGGAAGCAAACCGCCGCTGATCTATTAACAATTACCCCCGTCCCGCCACACTAGCAACGGCTATAATTTATCAGCCATTAAAAATGGATCGATATTAAAATTCAGCATTCCGCTCTCGTTCTGACCCAGCCACCCGAGTGGAATAAAACGCAAAGTGTCTGAAATATTTACATGAGGGAAGCTGATAAGGTTTAACGTTACCCGTGATGTTTTCTCTCTCTCTCTCCCCCTCCCTCCCTCCAGGGAGCCAGTCCCAGAGAGACGCTGAACTGGCGGGCTTGGCTCTGGTCCTCTGGATTACTCTCAGCTTGTTTGACTGCCGTAGATTTGTGTTTATTAGGGCTGTGTATTGGCAGGAACCTGGTGATATGACATGTATGATGAACGTATGAGGGTTTACAATACAAAGTATTGTTATATATTGCGATACTTAAAACAAGAGCGATATTCGATATTAGATTCAGCTGTATTATCGTTGTGCAGAGTGCAGGCACAGAGCCAACGAAGTGCAAATGAAATTTGAACGTTCTGATTTTCCAACAACTTTCATCGTAAACAAATTAACCCCGTATGCACACTCTAAGAAATGAAACACTGGTATTGTTTGCATTACATAATTGTTTTATGGTGAAATTACTTTTACTATTTAATTTTCACAGTGAAAAATAAGCACGTTTCATTGCATTAAAATAATAATATGAGATTTCAAGGCTACAAAATACCACAGATTAAAGCCAACATAACTAGCTCGCTTTAAACGCAAGTATAATATTGCTAAGTAGAACTGTCTTTCCCATTGGCTCTTGTCATCATCTATTTGCATATTGTTTTACTTTTTTTACTCACCGTCTTTGTGTTGTCTCTTCCCCTGGCCTGCTTTCCACTGTGTATGCTACTTTCTATGTTCCACAGTTAACTGCCTAGCCACATTGATGTTGGCTGTTAGTGCAAGTTACCATGCACCCTACTGCTGAGTATAGTTCTATGGCAGCTCAGTAGCACAGTAGAAACCTACCAAAGTAACATAGATCTAACTTAAAATGAACTTTTCCTACTTTAATTAGTGGAACATAACAACATAAAGTTGAATATGTTTAATACATAAAAATTATCTGTCCAGTCAAAACGGAGTATGAGTACATGTTACTCAAAAGAGCATCTTAAAAGCTACTTAACACAACTGCATGGAACCACTTGGCATGAGATTTTTTATTAAATCCAGTTAAAAAGCACTTAGTCAACTCACTTTAGTGTGACTTAGTTGAATCCGATATGTATGCTTTACTCAATCAAATATCTTAAAAGGTACTTAACACAGTTTGTGGGACCGGTTGACATAACATTTTTGAGTAAATCCAACATTTCATTTTTTAGAGTGCATAGATATGCTATTGCTAATGTTAGCAGTGCGCTCTAAAGCTGCTCTGCAAATGGCAAATGCACATAGTATAAACAACCTTTGCGAGGCATGCTACGGTCAAGTCTTAGCGAGGCCAGTAGGAGAGTAGATGGCGTGTCTGGTAGGTCCTGATACTTTCCTAAAAGTTTGCTTTATCAGAGAGCACTTTCACGACCAGCTGGTGAGAGCAGCACATACGGACATGACTGGTGAGCATAGCGCATGCTGTGTTCACTGTGTAACTAGCTTTATGCTACGTGTTTGAGTGTAATGGAATCCAGTGGCTTAAGATTACAGCACTGCTGTCTGTTGGTGGCGGGTTTAAACACAACACAGAATGAACCACCGTCTAACACCAGTCTGTGCGTGTTACCTATTTATTAGAAATGAATACTGTGTTTTGAGAAACAATACAGTATCATAAAACGTAATATTGCGGCACTCAAGTGATATTTTCTTGCACCCCTATTGCACAATAGCTCTTAATATAATCCATTCTTTGTAGAATTTAGCTTGTCCATCTTTTGTGTTTATTATGGCTTCCAGGCTTCAGGTTCTTTTAGAGTACTGTTTTTGCTCACCTCAAAAGTTCAGTCTTGGACGTTGGTTGCGTTTGGCTGTTGGTTGGAAGTTGGTTGGTTTCAAGTGCTCAAAGCCGAATAGATTCACTGACGTTGAGTCTGGACTCCATGGTGGTCAGTCTGTTGTTCTATGAACACCAGCAGCTTCTTTGTTTGTTGATTTGCAGGATTGATATATGTTTTTTGTCAGTTTCCTTTGCCATGTAACATGTGATGTTGATGAAAGCTGTAAATTCTGTTTGTCTGATGGGGGCAGTTTTGGTGATCTACTAGTCTTAAGTCTTGAACTGGGGTCTTTAAGGGACACGGGAATGCTGCTGTTCATTCTGGTCATGTTCATGTGGAGCATTTCTAACCTTACAAATCTGCCAGCCTCAGAATCCTGAGCCAATAGGAAACGAGATGACGCTGCAAGATCTGCTTTCTGAAGAAAAGCACTCCACGGAGAAACTGCTCCTCAGCTAACATCAGGTGAATCGTCAGTTAGAGTTGCCAAAGCAATGTTAACTAGCTGTTCCCTGAACTATACGTTGGGTCTGAAATCACATCACGTCAAGTCCGGCCATGCTGTCCTGCTCCACCAGACAACATGTAACCATGGGTTACAGCTATTTATCTGGACAGTAAGTGGTTATCAGATCAAGAAAATGACTAAGATTCTGATTAATAAGAGTAAACAATTACATTATGGGTTTCAGATGTGCTGGTATGGTTGCTTCACTGCTTCACAGCTGGATGTCAACTATCAGTATATACAGTTACTGCCCAATATCGGTCTAAGACTAACAGATCCATGCATTGACATGATTCACCAAACGAAGGTGGGGCTAAAGGAGCTAAACCTGTGCTCTTCTAACTTAGCTTAAATTGATGGATGCCATGGGGATTAGGATGGTGGAAACGCCTTGTGGCATTTTTCTGCTTGTTTCTTTTTTTTTTTTTGGTCTATTGGGTCTAATGTTAATATGTTGGAGCTTTTGATTTGATATTTGATCACAAACAAAAGAATACACTGGCTTTGCATTAGCAGTAGATGTGGAGGTGTAACGTGTCACCTAAGTACGCATTCAGGTGCATTGAGCAAAATGGAAACAAGCTAACCAATGTTTAACATAGACTGCTGAGCACAAAGACGCACAGTTCCATCCGGTGAAGGCTCTTAAAATGTGTTGATTTGCCGATAATATGGCAGCATATCAGGGAAGGGGGAAAAAAGAAGGAGGGAAGAAGAAAAGGTGTTAAAAAGCAAGAAGCTCCTTAGTTAACCTGTTAAATAGGTAAAGACAGGCCTCCTCCGCTGCTAAAAACCTCATTAAGGATTCCATCTTCACCTTGCTTACATCTCATTTCAGGATATTTTTCACCACAACAATGTCAGAGAGGAGAGGAAGTCGCAGCCGCGTGTTCGATTTTAATCTCCATCTTCTGGGACTCGGAGCAAGATTTCTATGTTCTTCTGCAATTTACATGTTAAATTCTGTAAGCCCCAGACAGTTGAGCCATTTGCGAGGGAACAGTGGGCGGTGTGATTTCTTCTTCTCCTTCTTTTTTTTTCTTCCCAGCGTTCAATGAATAATTTCATCTCAATTAGAAAATCGGGGCAACACAAATCTGCCCTTTAGCCACAAAGTACTGCTTTCTTTCACTGTTTACGTCAAAACTAATCTGATGCCATAACGCGCAACAGAAGAGGCGAGCGCCGCAATTAATCGGACGGTGACGGAAAACAAGGAAACGCGCCGGATAGGGTTTTTAAAATCCTCGGGTGACATCATTACGTCTTATTAAGTGGCGCTGTTTGAGTTCATTTTCTGCAAAATGAAGATCGCTTTTAATTATCGTCATAAGCGGACCTGATTCGGCGAGTCCTTTTTGCCATCGAGGAAGTCTTTGTTCCACTGAATAATGAATTTCAGTTAGTTTAGGGGACACGCTCGGAGTCCTACGTGTTTGTGTTCCTGAACGTGCTTTTCGCAGTAAGAGTGTGGATAGCCAACCTCTGTTGGTTGTTGGAGTTGGAGTGGGGGGTGGGGGGGGAATAAAAAGCTTCTGGGTTAAAAGGGTTAGTTTTAATCTCTATCTTGTCTTCATCAATAATTCAGCAAGTTCTACAGTAAAATCATCTCTACATAGCTCATTAAGACCAAACCCTGTGAGTGCCTGAAAACATCACCGGGTGGAGGGTGGAGTGGCGCGGGGGGGCTGGCTTCGATAAGGGTGTGTTTCTAATCCGCGCTGAGCAGTCATTAAGAAATCAGAAGAATGTGCTGCACCTATAAAGGTTCCTAATGTCCCCGGTTCCTCTTGGGTTCTGGGTTTGTTTTGCAGTCTGCAGGTGGAGCAGAGCTGTTTTAGCACTTGACGGAATGGTGAGGGTAGACTAAAGGTGTGTGTGAGGTTACACGTGTGAACATGGGCTGTAGTCAGCAGTTCAGGTGTGATTGTGAGGCGTGGGCCGGGAGTGGAGAAAGTGGCCTCCAGGGGTGAGGAGCTCGGTGCTATGCACAGTCTGGATTACTGTTGCAGTCAAACACTACTGCTGAGATTCCGGTGCTAGCATAGATTCCAGTGCTAGCATAGAAGGGTGTTGACTACCTTCAGCCCAGTGAGTGCTGGGATAGGCGCCAGCTCCAGTGTTAACTCTCACTCTGCTTATGTCACCTTGTTTGCTGCTGAACGTGGTTTCTTGATGAGAGTCACTCGCCAAGTGCTTCAGCCACTGTTGTGTTAACTGCTCCTTTAATTGGCTACCTGCTCTTAGCTTAGCTAATTTAGGTGAGGCCAGTCGTTCCCTGAGTAGAGAGTTTACAGGGCCCATCTGAAGTGAAACACCCCCATACACATACACTAGGGGGCAGTGAGCACACTCGCCCGGAGCGGTGGGCAGCCCTATCCACGTCACCCGGGGAGCAGTTGGGAGTTAGGTGCCTTACTCAAAGGCACTTGAGTCATTACTGTCAGTTCAGGGAATTGAACCTGCGACCCTACGGTCACAGAGACTCCAGCCCACGATACACAGCTCAATGCAACCTTCAGCATAGTTGATAAGAGGTGTGAATACGTCGTCTGGGCAGCAGCGCTACTTTTTCATCCTCTCACGTTGAACTGATTCCACTCCTACAGCTCTACAGTGACTCAGTATCGCCTCTTCAGGTGCAAAGTGCTATTACGAGACAGGACGGACCAGGTCTAGCTGGATAGCATGCTAACTTCAGTAGCCATCTCTGCTACGTGGTACATAGACGTCATTGGTATACCATCAGTACCGTTATTTCTTCATATTCTGAGGATAATTAGTTAATTTTGGAATGATTTAAACTTGCACATGCAGTGGAAAGCAGAGTGCCGTATGTACCTCCGGATGTAATGAGTTTTTGAAAAGAGAAACAGCGCAGTGATATAAGGGGAAACACATTATTAGTCTTAATATAGCATTGACATTTCTTGTAGGTATATAAAGCCCACTGCCAGCGGTGTATATGTAATGAAAAGCATTGAAGCTGGCCTGTAATGTATTTCAGAATAAAACCCTTCAAATATAGTTCACACTTCAGTGTATTATCTACTTCAGGTTATAGTTATCTGAATGCATGTGTCCTCTCCTCACAATGCAAACTGAAGTGTGGGATTGCAGTGCTATATAAGATAAAGGTCACCAGGAACAACAAATGATGATAAATTTAGACTGATATGGGCCATATTTATTGAGCTACACGTACAGAAGTAGAGTCTCTCAGTATGGCTAAAGCAACATGCCAGATGTCTCAGCATGGAGTTGTAGAGGTTCCTAATGGTGTCCTGTGATAATCCATCCCATGCAGCTTGAACATTCTCACACGGTGCGGTAGGGGTGGAGAGACACCAGGACTTCTGGACATGTGCCATGTGACAACAAACTTTCATCTTGGCGCTGACCACGGTGCTTCCACTGCAGTCTTCGGTGATGTTGACGTGGTGATGTTGAGGGCAGTCGTTGTAACAGTCTGCAGGCATGTAGTCCTGCATTGCGCAGCTGCCTGACAGTGGTGCTGGTACAAACAGGGTAACTCAAGTCCGCAGTTGTGGCTGTTGGGTCAGTCAGGTACAGCGATAAGACCCGTCCTTGCTTACGTCACATGTGCAGCCGTGTCTCACAATGTTAACCCCACTCACCAAGTTTCATTCCTGTGGAATAGGAATGTGGCCTTCCAAATAAGTGACAGCAGGGTTGGGTTTAATTATCAGGTCGTCTGATGGAAAGCTGATTTATATATGATAATGATGATAATAATAATAATAAT
>CM067491.1:1477234-1496639 GCA_034552555.1 Semaprochilodus insignis | reverse complement strand
TCTCTCTCTCTCTCTCTCTCTCTCTCTCTCTCTCTCAGTCTCTTTCTCTCACAGTCTCTCTCTCTCTCTCTCTCACAGTCTCTCTCTCTCTCTCTCTCTCTCTCTCTCTCTCTCTCTCTCTCTCTCTTTTTTCTCCTCCTTGCTTTGGAGTGCGCCAGAAGCTTCGGCCGGCTCAGAAAACACGGCCTGGTGAGAGAGCGCAGCGAGGGGCTGGCAGTGAAGGGCTTGGACGCGCCGGGGCTTGGCAGCTGACCTTCCACGCTGACCCTGGCCTCGCAGCTTCCATCATGGCCATTCCACAACTCTCCTGCCAACATTTAAATGCTTCCTGCTAGACAGGCGGGTGGCAGGAAGTTACACACACACACACACACACACACACACACACACACACACACACACACAAACACACACAGGCTGACTGGAATTGCTGCGTTCAAGACCGTGAAACAGCCGTCAGTGTGCTGGAACCTGAGCAATATATAACATGTTTCATCACCTCCAAGTACAAACACATGCAGCAGATCCTCCACCCCTCTCTCTCTCTCTCTCTCTCTCTCTCTCTCTCTCTCTGTGTCTCACTTCTCTCTTTTTCCCTCTCCCTTTCTGTTTCTCTAGCTATCTCTTTCCTCTTTCACTGTTTCTAGCTATCTCTCTCATTCTCTCTCACTTCTTTCTCTCTCACCCTCTCTCTCTAGCTATCTCTCTCCTTTTCCTCTCTTTCTAGCCATCTCTTTCACTCTCTCTCTCTCACTTTGCACTCTCTCTCTCACCCTCTCTCTCTTTCTACCCATCTTTGTCTCTGTCTCCCTGACACCTCTCTGTCTCCCTGTCACTATCTATCTGTGCATAGTGTTTCCTGGCTAATATAGGTCTTTGTATATTCAGATATTATTTTATTTTATTTCATTTTGTGGGCTGAATGAAACACTACTTTTTATGTGCCAGTACATTTTATGAGCTAAAGTAGCAACATAGGCAACTAGCCTAACTGGCAATTTAGTGCCTATATAAAAATGTGTTTATGATCTCAACTAACATTCTTCAGTAGAACAGCGTCGGAATTAGAAGCAACTGGCTCAAGCATTATCAAGCTATAACGTTTTATTGGTGCAGCCGCAACAGTAGAAGTACACTCACCTGGCTCGCCTTATTTTACATCCTAAAACTGCAGCACTTGTGAAAATATAAGTATTTCGTGTAGGGAGTGTAACAGTTCATCGTAGCATCACGATATTGCAATACAAAAAGCCTAATGGTGAACACTGTGGGCCTTTCTGTTAATGCTTGTCTGATGGACTTGTTTGAACACCAAAGTTTCCAAACAGCCTGCACCAATAAGCCCCTCACTGCAGCCCCTCGCCTGTGCAACTGCCTGAGTACAGTCTTCGTTTTTCTTTATTTCAGCTTCATTCCATATCTTTTTTATGAGAGTGCAGAATAGAGGTGTCATAAACAGATCAAACCATGGGCTGGGTGACCGTATGAGTTATGCCCCTAATAAACTGACAACGTGCTTGCTTGGAGCAAATATCATCTGATTCCAGTCACGGCTGATTCTAATCATGCACCCCAACGACACGGTCGGATCAAATCCGTACGAACAGCTATGGAAATGGTTAAACTTGATTCGGTATTTAACCTGAGCTGCTTTATTAAACTTCATCACATCACATGTTAAACACTATATTGATCTGTTAATATGGTATTAGGAGTTTAGTTGGCTGTAAAGTTTAAAGGCGTCTGGTCACCGGATTTAAATGTTGAAGGTATTTTTTACAGTGTGAAGTTTATACAGAGTTTTCTTCCTTCCTACCATTTTGGAGATGCAAGGTTTTATTCAGACAGTGACAATGTAATCTCGGTCTCTCTCTCTCTCTCTCTCTCTCTCTCTCTCTCTCTCTGTTGCCCAGATAGTCATGGAGTGAATGGTTTGTGGTTGTGCTGCTGAAGTGAGTGTGCAGTGAGCAGGTTGTGTGCATGTGCCTGTCTATATGTGTGTGTTGTTATTGGAATGTGTGTGTGTGTGTGTGTGTGTGCTGGTGCGGATGGGGAGGCTGATGAATGAGCGAGTGTGGCAGATTCACAGTGCGGATCTTACTGCAGCTGGAGAGGAAACTAATGGCTAGCAGGGACCACCGAGGTCTCTGAGCTAATACCTGCCTCCTCCATCACAAAAAAACAACAAAAAAAAGCAGGACATTTTTTTACACCCTGCCAAATGAAAGCCTCTGTTGCCCCCCCCAACCCATCGCCCCCACCGCCCCCGTTCTCTCTCTGAAACCCCGGGCAGTGGTGGTGGTGGTGGTGGTGGCAGACTTCTGGATATTTTTTGTTTGAAGCATCTGTCGTCTGGGCCTGCTGGTGGCTGGACATCCCGGCAGTAGGGAGGGGGGCAGAAGGAGGGGGGCAGACGTTTTTCCCCTTTGGCTTGCGCTCAGTGACAGGGCATTGCGACCCCATGCTGATGCCACCACAGTTAGCCGGTGAGGGCCTGTCTGCCACGCTTTCCCCAGCATATGGTTCCGCTTCTTAGCCCTCTCTCTCTCTCTTTCTGACTCTTCATGAGAAAGCAGACACTCCAAAGCAGAAAACTCGTTCTCTCCTCCGTTTCAGTCACTTCGTTTTACCTTTCTTGTTGAACTAATAACTTTCCTTCACATGCAGGTCATAATTAAAGATCTCTTCATCTTATGACCCCAATGAAATGTTAATGACCAGAATTTTAGGTTGAGTTGAATTGATTGAGCTGCAAGTGGCAAACTCTACGCATGGAAACGCACCATGCCTTCGTTATCGTCAGCGATGACTTCTAAAGGGTTAACGCCCTCTTTCTTATTCACGCTCTCTCCTTTCCACAAAAGGTTGCATGCTTGCAGGAAGGTCCAAAAATAACATTGGTGTGATAAGTCATTAGTCATTTCTCACTCTACATATGTTAACTTGACCTGCCGTATGTTAATTCATGCAACATTGGCCCCACATATGGCTGCACATGGAATCCCAACTGGTAGATTCTCCTGCATGGGGCCTCATTACTGCAAAACTTCCCCCCGTCTCGTCATTAACACCGAGGTGGAGTTCAGGTTAGCGGCGGAGTGCTGGGCCGGAGTCACGCTACCACGGAAAGGCAGAGCGAGAGCCGCAGGACGCTGTCGATCAGATCAATTAAAATCTCACGGGAACCAGAGTGAAAATTTAGTCTATTAACGGGAGAAGAGAGCAGCATCACTTTAAAGCCCCTCGTATTATTATAGTTACATTTATAGATGCATCACTATAATCTAAGAGCACCATCAGGGACCTTCTTTAACCCTTAGAAGTCTAGAGTTCTTGCTTTTGTTTATGTAGAGAGATAAGCAATTTATTCATGTACACTACCAGTCAGTTTAGACACGGCTCCTCCTAGCACTCATGGAATTATACAGTCCACCTTAAAAACCTCCAAAATAGAACTTTACAGGAGGATAAAACAGCTTTCTTAACTTGCAGTGGAGGCTGATATATAAAAAAAAATTCTATGCAACTCTATAACTCTATAATTCTATATAGCGGAAATATAATACTCTGGTATATCAGGATATGTATTGTTCCAGACTTGGTTGGAACTGTTAAGTGTGATCCTGTAGAGTCTTCAAGACATCCATTTAGTTGGGGGTGTCTAAGCTTTTGACTGATAGTATACATTAAATGAACTTTTCTTTTGTGAATCTGTTGAGAAATGGTAAAAATGAAAATTGTACCAACGATGTGCAAAATAATGACTTTGCATTAATCATTCAAACTGTATTTCCTCAAATTATGTTATACTTGAAAATACAAATTTGCACATGAAATGCTGTGAAAGTTTGTTTACATAGTTACAAATAAGAAGGAAGTGTTTCAGATTTTCAGTGCAACTTAATGGTAATCAATATTAAACAAATGAATTACTATAATATTACTATTATAACTAATATTGCTTTTATAATACTGGGTTATGTTACTCCAAGTTATTATATTACTATATAACCTAGTTATTAATTTACAACAGTACTGTGAGTTTTTTATCACTATATTACTCAGAGTTATCATACAGTACTGTGAGTTATCATATCACTATAGTACTGTGAGTTATTATATCACTATAGTACTGTGAGTTATCATATCACTATAGTACTGTGAGTTATCATATCACTATAGTACTGTGAGTTATCATATCACTATAGTACTGTGAGTTATGATATTACTATACTGTAAGGTATTATATTATATGGTACTGTAAGTTATTATAACACTGCATTACTGAATTATTATGTTCTTGTGAGTTGTTATATCAATACATTACTCTGAGTTATTATATTACTATAGTACTGTGAGTTATATAGTACTGAGTTATTATATTACTATAGTAGTGTGAGTTATGTAGTACTGTGAGTTATATACTACTGTGAGTCATATAGTACTGTGAGTTATATAGTACTGTGAGTTATATAGTACTGTGAGTTATTATATTACTTTATTACTACAAGTTAATATAGTACTATTGCACAGTCTTTACTCACCTTAGACCCTTAATATGGGCTTAAAATCCTGCACCAGTTCTTGTATATACCCACCCTGCCACTTGAGTAGTTATTTTATGTTTAAATATGGCATTTCTCTCTTATTCCTGGTCAAAGATAAGATGACAAAGTCTGCATTGGTCATGAACCCATGCTGTGCCGTGCGGGACTGTCCCTTCCCCCCCATTCCTCACCTAAAAGTAAAATTAAGCAGCCGCTCGGGTAGTTCCCAACGTTTATTTGACTTCATAATGATGTATATTGACATTATACAGCAACTTCAACCACTTCTTTACATGTAGCGTAGCACATGATGAAATCCATGTTTGGAAAGTTATTACACACGTCCGTCAAAGCAGGAATGCTTATAACGTAATAAACTGTGTCCTTCAGTTTCCCACTGGCTGCAGCTTGGCGACAAGCATCGACATTTCACATTCTGGGCTGCGGCCCAATAGCTGATGCCAGGATAGTTTACCCCCTAACTGGACATAAACACAGGACAGAACGTCACACTGAGGGCACCAGCTGAGGCGCAAGTTCACATCCTTTAACACGCACAGCATCTCAAACCTCAAGGAGAAATGCACTTCCATTCTGAGCTGCAGTAAAGATGTTTTCTGTGTTTATAGGAGGTAGAGTTGCATTTAATACAATGTGGATCAGTTTCATAGCAAGGGATAAGTCCCAGCTGTGGACTGAACTCAGTGTCTGGTGGTTTTATTCTGCAGCTCCTGGTATGTCATTAGTAAATGAGTAAACAAGTAAAAGAACAGTAATTCTTCTGAAATGAAGGGCATTAAAAGGGCGTTTGCTCCCCCTGTGCTGCAGCAACAGCCTCTGTTCTTTTGGGACGGCTTTACACTAGATGTTGGAGCATTGCTGTGAGGATTTGATAGCATTCAAACATGAGACCATTACTGAGGTCAGGTGTTGGACAAGCAGTTCTGGATCACTCCAACCCGTCCCAAAGGTGCTGAAGCTACATCACTCCCGAGAATGCTGTCCCATACCCCTCTAGCCGACACTTGGAACTGGGCATGGTGATACGGGGATGTGTTTACATGTTGGCAGGAGACAGTTAATGACAGACTGGATATGCTGTTGTTTTAAATGAAGCAGCGGCGATCGGAGTGCACCACAGAGGTCAGCAGAACGCTCTGTGAAGAATTCAGTTTTCCTAACCTTTACCATCAGCTGTAGTGTTGGAGTAAACTGGAGGAAACTTGCTGAAGTCCATGTTTTCCATGTTTACCAACAAACGACACTGTACATCATCTTTCTTATTTGTTTGTTTGTTTGTTTGTTTTTAATGTCAACCAGTAAATCCATGCATCGTGCTCATATGTAGCTGCTCAATTTTATTCTTCTCTAAAAGGTTACTTCAAGCTGTGCATGCACAGTATTGAAAGCTTGTGTGAGCAAACCCTGAATGGTCTACTGTATATATGTGTGTATACGTATATATATATACCTAGCCAGAGCAGCTCTAGGTGGCCCACCCATTAGCAACTACAGTCTTTTGATGAGAGCCAAAAATAGAGCCGTTCATAAGATAACAGCATGATACTTCGGCAGCCGTTATTGGGTGATTATGAGGCAAGAAAACTTGTGAAAACACCCAGTTGGACTTCTTTAAAGTACCTGAATTCACAAGTTAGAAGCTTCAGACACTGTTGGATGTGATTTTGAACGTTGGATAATAAAGCACAAAGCAACTTGTGAAAAACAACAAGTGTGCACGGCAGTAAATGGTACTTATTCAGAAATACCTGGTGTTTCTCATACTGTGTACTTTACCATGTATTTCATGAATTACATAATAAAAAGGTTTTAATGTGTTTCACTTTATTATTTAAAAGTTCTTTATTGAAATTATATTAGTAATAAAGGGCGGTGGTGGTTGGTGAATCTAAATTCTCTCTAGAACTACAAAATTCTATTGAAAACAAAACCAGAAATCTCCAACGAATACTGTATGAACTGTATGACTGTTATTTAGAAGGAATAGTAATAATAAGATAATGACATACACCTGCTGCCTACAGTACAAGTTACTATCTGCACTATTCGTCACAGTACGTTCATCACCTGAGACTAGACTAGACTTGTTGACTAGAAGTGTACACAACAATGAACCAATATAGCATATCGTCGCTGTCCAATGAAAAACATGTATCTCCATTTTTGTTGATTTTGACTTTCATGCATCATTCCATCACATGATCTGCTGTTTACTCTGTGTGAGAATGTCATGATGACTGGACCAACAGAAATGGCCCAAAACTGCTTGGAAAAATGTCTGGTTCCATTGACTTACATTATAATTAAACTAGGTTTTGGGCTGTCCTGTAAAGTTACCATTTTGGAGATACTTGTTTTTCATTGGACAGCGACGATATGGGTAGGATATTACAGTTCCATCTATTAAAACTATGGACAATACGCTACAGTTACCAAATGTCTGAAATTACAAACTATAAATAATTTTTTTTTTAATGATCAAAAGTAAACACGGCCCCAGTGCTATGTCAGTGAATTACAGTCCAGATCACTTGCATATTCACATACAGTTGTTGCCATATGGAAGCAAATCCATTTTAGCATTTTATGAAAAACACTCACAGCTAAACTCGTTTTAATAGTGAGAATTTAATTAGAATTTACCCCGACCTGACCTTCTCAGTGCCATGTGTCCATGGATTTCCTGGTCATATGATGCCATCAAGTCTTTATCCTTTCAAAATAAAAGACCTTTTTTTTTTTACACCATTAAACAGTAAAATGTGGATTTCATATCACTGCTTTTAGTAAAATTTGGATTTCCTGGTCATGTGATGTCATCAAGTCTTTTTTCACAATGAAACAGTTTATAATTAAACAGTTATATATATAAATTAAGCAGTTATAGCACTGCTTATAGTAAACAGCGATAAATTGTTGGCATATGGCAGCACCATGCGATAGAGGGTAAAGTATTAAACATGCAGAATATACACCAAGTATAATGTACTATGTAGGTACTAATTGTAAATACTGATTACAGTTTGTGTTTATTATCGCGCTGTACTGACACATGCTGCTATGCAAGTAAGTCATGTCCTCCACCTTCCCTATGATGACTAATTTACTGACTTAAATACCTTCATTCTTGTAAAAGCCTCTTGAAGCTGCTTTTCAGACTGGGCCTTCACTAGAGCCGGTAAAAGCGAGTCTCTTGAGTAGGTGAAATAAGTGGAATTCTTTCACATGTTGCGAGCGGTGTGTGGGAGGGAGTAGCGGCAGGGACTTTGACACTCCTTCTGACGTTCCATTAGGACTGTAGTCCTGCTTTAGCACTGCGGTCAGTGCGGATGATGTGATTTGTCCAGCTGTGCGTGTCTCTCTGTTCCACTTTGCCGTTTTTAAGTCTGTGCCTCACCCTGGTGCTTTCCTGATGGCCTGGACTGATAGCCAGTACCCCCCCCCCAACCCACCCAACCCCACTCCGCCACCTCCTCTCTGCCACCTCCTCTCCTAGGGCTGGCAGGCTGCTTGTGCCACACGTTCAAGGTCCTGGAGCTTTAACTTGACGCCTCTCCTCACCGCCCCCCCTCGTATGCCCAGCCCGGTACTCCGCCTGGCAGCTCTGCTACCTCTAATTGTTATTAATCTACTCCAATTAAAACGGGCCGCTTCCCTGTCACCACTTCTCCCCTTCTTTCTTTGACAGGCATGTACACTGTTGACACGCAAGGAGGAAAACGCTGTAAGGAAAAGGCTAGCGAAGACTTGAGCGCGGCCCGGCGTAGCTAAGGCTGGAAGGCCTGGCCGTATTTGAATAGCGGCCGTTATCAAATACGTTCATTAGGTTACATGCTCCACTTGATTAATTATATTTAAAGAAATTGCAGGCACTTTGGATCTTTCGTCTGGCAGAGAGCTACAGCATGCCACAGATCCCTAATTTCAAGAAGAAAGAAAGAGGGGGCTGAGGGCAGTGTTTTTTCCTCTCTCTCTCTCTCTCTCTCTCTCTCTCCCCCTCTCTCTCTCTCCTTCCCTCTCTGACTATTCTGGACAGGCTGTGCAGCTCCCAGAGGAGCCGAACGTATTCAAATGTATCTCCATCAATGAGCACGGTAATTATGAATTCCCCACTAATTAGTATATACACTACTTTCCTTGCATATTTGATTTCCACTGTGAGATGGTAATAAGGGAAATGCCCATTTTTGTCCTATCTCATGAAAATTCCAGAATGTTAAAGGGGGGAGGGCAGATGGTGAGAGAGACGGGGGATGCATTAAATATGAAAAAAAAAAGGAAAGAGAGAAAGAGAGAGAGAGAGAAAACTTTACAGATAATTGGTATGGTTACTAAGGGGATAAAACAAGGCTTCTACCTTGCAGTGAACATTCAGGCTGCTAAATATGCCTTTTAGAGGCTCTCTACTTCAGCTAAAAGCCTTTCTGTTATTTCTGTTCCCCCCTTTTTAGTTCCCGTTTTAATAAACCCACCATGTTTTTCGTTTTCTTTTTTTATCCCTCTTAAAGGAAAAACATGCAGCCCTACAGCTCATTTATTTATTTATTTATTTATTTATTTATTTCCCTCTTTCTGTCTTTGTTCCACTCATAAATTATCTCCTTGCATTTTTCATTATTTCTGCTTTATTGCCTTTTTCTCCCCTCCAAATCCTAATATTTTGAATACATTATGAGTGCACGTTTGACCTACTATGCCAAAGTATTATATTTACAGTGCGCTGCTGTTCTTTTCTTGTACTGGCTTATGGGTTAATAAGAGATTCCACGCTTCCACACGTTCCAGCACCAGATGTTTCCGAGGCATAGATCAAGTGCTATGAATTGCGAGCTAGATCACTGTGGTGGATGGCGGACTAACCCTGATGACCGAACACTGTCTGTGGGCCGCTCTGCATGTTCACAGAAGACTTCACAAACAGAGTGTTTATATTTGACTGTAGTTTTAAATCTCATTATTCTGTTTTATTTGTATTCCAGTTTTCTGTCGATTAATCTGTCAGCTGTTTTACAAGTGAGTCGATTCATCTAAATGGTCAGTTTCATAAAGACTCTTGAGTTGTAATTGGGATTTCCTCAATAAACTCCACAGGTGTGGTCCATAGTAAGTTCTACGGACACAACAGAACCAGCAAGGAAGCAGCAGTGTCTCTTAGCTAGAGCTAGTAAAACATCCGCTCCTTCCCTAGAAGCTAGAAACATCCTGTACCCTCCTGACAGGAATGAAATGTGGTGGGGAGGTCTGACAGTGTGAGACATGCGAATGATTCAAGTTACACGCTTGGTCGCACATGTGACCTAGGCAAGCACAGGCCACGATTGCGGACATTCAGCTGGCAGTGATGCCCTCCAGGAGTCATCCTGTTAGTGCCAGCACGATTGGCAGATGGCTGCACGGCGCAGGACTACATGCACGCAGACCTTTACGACAACTGCCCTTAACACCACGTCAATGTCACCAAAGACTGCAATGGAGTGACTCAGAATGGCAGCGGGTCATCTTCAGTGATGAGTCCTGCTTTTGTGTTGGTGGAGACGACCAACGAATCCGTTTGTGGAGGCACCGTGGTCAGCACTAAGATGAACTGTTTGTTGTCTCGTGTCACATGTTCAGAAGGCCTGGTGTCACTCCACCTCCACCCCTACTGCACCATCTGCAGGACCTGTGTGAGGATACTCCATGCATCTCTACTCCATAGTTTTGATCCATACACTATTTGAGATGTAATGCTCTGTGACTTCCTGGGATGTGTGTACCTTAGTCGTGACTCCTTTCCACATTCCTTTCCGCATTAGTGTAATTAGTGAGGAAGGAAATGTAGCTAATCTTCATATCTGTTCAGTAGCGTCGTCACTGAATTCAGGATAGCGGGTAATGACAGCATTTCCTCATCAGGAAATAAGCAATAAAATGTGACAGGATATCCCACTCTTAGCAAACCTCGGACCAGCGCAGGCCGGCTCAGTCGTGCTAGCCCTCTGTTATTGCATCCTTTTCTTCTGACACTGTCCGGAGGTTTATTCCTTTTTCCTCCTGTTGTTTGCATTTGAGGTGAGCGCATAACGGTGAAGCGATTAAGCCCATTTCCTTGGGTTACATGATCATTTCAGCGTAAACAGAAAAATATACGGCTCTGAGAGTTATTTTTCTTTCAGGGTTGTTGCCGTTCGGCAGGGTGGAGCGCGTGGAGGCAGAGGGTGATCATTATAACTGGAAGCAGTTGGGGTCTGGAAAGCCACCTGTGCAATAAACATGCCACGAGGGTTGAGAGGGAGGCTGTGTTCTCGCCCTGCCTCGGCCATTAGCTCCCTCGCTCGGGTCATTACGATGGCGAAGGGCTGTAGGAGCGCATGCTTTCATTCTGAAAAACTGCAGTGCTCCCTCTCTCTCCCTCTCTCTCTCCNCTCTCTCTCTCTCTCTCTCTCTCTCTCTCTCTCTCTCTCTCTCTCTCTCTCTCTTTCTTTCGCCCTCTCTCTCTCTCTCTCTCTCCCCACTCTCATTTTGTCAAAGCCATGTATGATATCATTTCCTTGCTAAGGTCCAAGCTAAACATTCATTTCCTCATCACCTGGGGTAGCGTTCTGACAGACAGCTCAAGGATCTCTGTATTCCCTCACATAATTAGCAAATCCAGGCATGGACATAATCGCATTCCGCAATACCTATAAATGATGTGCCCTAGAAAGACAAGTTATTTTTATTGATTTATTGATTGAATTTTTTTGTTTCTTTGTCTCAGCTCTGCGGTGCATGAAGTTTATACATTCCGGAAACTTAGTTCCGCCATGTTGAGACGAACATGTCTGCGCTTGGGAAAGAAAAAGACTATACCATGAATAAAACTTCCTAATACGAAGGTGTTTTTATGGAATTGGGTTTTTGTCCTGTATGATTGACAGTAAGCCAGAGATATGGCTCTATACCAAGTGGGAATGCGATATTTAATCGTTCATAATCAACTTCTGGTTGTGTTAACGCTTGCATCTCTGCTGTTTGGATGTCAGCTGTGCAAGGAAGAAACTCGTACTGCTGTCAGATTCAACAAATGATAATCCCTGACTTGTGCTTCCCTAAAGCTTTGCTTATAGAATGATCCGCCTGCTACAATCGTTCTGGAAAACCAAGTCCAGATTAAGCAGGAGCAAGCCTAGTTTAATTAGTTTAGACTCCCTGCTAGCTACCTGTAAATGACTGTTCACAAATAGTCAGCTGCAAACCTTTACATGACCGGTTTTCTCTCCTCTCCCTGTAAACTGGAGAGTCCTAATCTCGGGTAAAGCTTTCGTAAGCATTCCCCTGGCCAATCACAAGGCTGGCATCTCTAGCCCCGCCCACTCAAAACAGTCAGAGAAACTTGGCGAGCTAAAGCTAACTAGCTAAACAAAAGCTAGTAAGCTGGACCACCTGTCAGTAGCTGCCTGTCACCCCTTCATTCCTTTATTTGTACACCAACATTGTTCTTTCATCCCTTCATTCCTTTCTCTATACACCAACATTGTTCCTTCATCTGCCTATTCCTTTATCCATACACCAACATTGTTCCTTCATCTGCCTATTACTTTACCCATACACCAACATTGTTCTTTTATCTCTTCATTCCTTTACCCATACACCAACATTGTTCTTTTATCTCTTCATTTATTTATCCATACACCAACATTGTTCCTTCATCTGCCTATTCCTTTACCCATACACCAACATTGTTCCTGTATCTGTTCATTCCTTCTTTCATCTGTTCATTCCTTTGTCTATACACCAACATTGCTCATTCATCCATTCATTTATTTATCCATACACCAACGTTGTTCCTGTATCTGTTCATTCCTTCTTCCATACACCAGCATTGTTCCTTCATCTGCCTATTCCTTTATCCATACACCAATGTTGTTCCTATATCCGTTCATTCCTTCATCCATACATCAAAAGGTCTACATTCTGGAATGTTGCAGTGGTCCCAGTGTGTGGTTGTGTATCCTCTGAATCCAGCCTACCCTGTATCAAGATGGGAATGTCAGCAACCATCTAGTTTCATTCCGAAGTCCATTAAAGTGTCTTTTGTGTCTTTTGAATAAGGTATTCGTCTTTAGTTTGTTCAAGCTACATTTAAAAGCTACATAAGAGTCATTCATAATCTGAATAATTGATTATTCGATTCAGTAATCGACAGATTATTCGACTATCAGAATGGTTGTTTTTTGCAGCCGTACTTTGTGTATATATATGCACACGCTGAATAGAACCTGTCAGCGTATAGGCCGCATAAATCACTCTCAGAACTCCATAGAGTGTCTCGATAAAGGGCTGCACCCTTTTTGTCTGTTCGTTCTCTGAGGCTGATTGGTGGAAGCCTAGCTTGCATTATCTGTCCCTTTGTATTGTCCTGTAGAGCAGCACAGCTCATAACCCCCTTGCCCATTATGCATGTTTGGATTGCTTCCCTTGCTTTCATTTGACTCTTTTCTCTTTGATAATTCTCTGCTTTGCCTGTTCTACACACCCTGACCTCCAAATGTGTTCTAGAGGGAGCTGGAGAGGCCGGTTCTCTGTAGAACATGGTATTCCCCCCGCTACGCCCAAATGCAGATGTTCAACTCCTCTGCCAAGAACCAGCGCGCCTTTCTCTCTCTTTCGCCAGTCCCAGGACGGTCCTACACAACCCTGCATTACTGGCATACACTCAGAGTGTGTGTGTGTGTGTGTGTGCGTGCACTTGTTCGCGCGTGTGTGTTTGTCCTCACTGCTAACCACATGACCGTGACCAGCTGATGAACGATTTCATATGTGTCCTTCCCTCTTCCCTTTCTCTGTACTTCTAGTCTGTTCACTCTCTTTTCTTTCCTCCGCAGATGTGATAATGACCGATCTCTGCCGCTGCGGCAGCCTAACGCACTGGCTACATCAGCGTTTGACCCCCCACCCCCCAGTAAATGAAATTTGGGTTTATGGTGTCAATCTGAAGTGATTATTTGCTCAGAGATTTCTCTGGTGTGAGTGACCGCACTGGCTAGGCTAATCAGAAACACACACCGCCTATCATATGATGATCTGCTGCTGGTTACAGCTGGCTCAGGGAAGTGTGTGTGGTTGACTGTAGGATGAGAGAGATTTCCTACAGCGTAAATGAAGACCAGCTGTTCTGTATGATCGAGCCACAACTTAATGGCAGTACAGCACAGTTCAGCGGTGGGCATATGGAGAAAACGCAAAGTGTTCCCACGCTTAATGTAGTCGGCCCACCAGATCCGGACGTGAAAATTGTTGGTGTTTTTTCCAGTTTCATTTTGTCTACAAAAGTTTTATATTGATGCCTGAGATATTGCCAAAAACTACATTGTTTAGCTTTTGTTATGCTTTTTTGAGATGTGGCAGATTTCCCCTCGCTTGCCTCTTACGACATCCACAAACAGCTTGGCAAAGTTGCTTTAGCTGGCCACATGGAAAATGCTCAAACAGCATGGAGCAGTGTGAAAGTTATAATAGACGAATATATATATATATACATACATACATACATACATACATATACATAAATATATGGACCTGTGGCATGTACCTAATAGTGTGTAGTACCTCCACAAGCATGAACAGCTGCGATTCAGTGTTCCAAAACTTTCTAGATGTAGGCCACATCAACGTTCAGCCACTCTTGTGGATCATCCACAGCACTCCGGTGACATTGAGGTGGTGTTGTGCTGGTGTGAGTGGATCAGTAGTTTAGTCCCCCCTTTACAGTCTCTTTACAGTCTGATGTTGCTCTTTTAACAATAAGCTGGACTCACTGACCTCGGAGGGAATCAGTGTATTTAGGACTGTTTGTACGTCCCTTTATCTGCACTTATTTGCATACTGGTGTATCTGTAATACTGTAAGAAGGATTTCATCCGGAATTAATCGGCATATTGTCCACTAGTCTTACCGATGGAAACATGTCGTACGCCATACTTATGCTGCAAACTTTTGTTGTTGATGTTGTTATGTTGCAGTTTGTGTAGGTAACGTAGCTGTGTTTAGCTTTGCCATACTATGGACAAGGCCTCTTTATACTGAACGATGTGGTTGGTCAGTGTGCAGGTTTTGACCACGCCCACAATATATACTCAGAAAAGCATATTGTGATGTAATTTACCATGATATGATAAAATACCATGATATTGCCCACCTCTAGCTTGCTCTTAACTTCCTCACTGTCATAACTGCATAACTACCATGTTAATTACATAGTAATTACCAAATAGTTCAGCTATATACTGAATAGTAAGACTGGTTCATAACTGGCTTAAGGATGGGTTAGGGTTATTGAATAATACAGATTGCAACGTCAACTGGCTGCTGTTTTCAAGTGACAGGCAAATTTACACCATTTTTTGACTAGACGACAGGAAATGAGCGGTGTAGCAACTTGAACATGAGGGTTTTACACTGCGTGACCGTTTTCTGATGAGGGGATCAATGGAATTCATATATGAATGTTCCAATTTTTCTTTTTTATTAAGTTACACAAACAAAGGTCAGTTTAAGATGTTTTTCAGTCTATAAACGCACCGTTTTAGAGATACAAGGTTCTCCTACCACAGCAGTGATACCACAGGCCGTTACGGCATTGCTTTGTTGCCAGACGGAGCTGAAGTTGAGGATAACTTTCCCCCAAATATTTCTCTCTCTGTTGTCAGCTCTCCTTCACTTCCAGCCTCTCTCAGCACTGTTGCTGAGCGCTAATCACTGGAGGCTCCTGCCTCCTCGCTCTCCCTCCCAGCTGCATTTTTTTCCTCCCTCTCTCTCTCTCTTTCTCTCCTCTCTCTGGTCTAGCTATCAATCCCTCCATCCCCAAATCCCCTTCTCATCTATCACTTGCTCTCACACTCCTCCCTTTCTCTTCTCTGAGTAATAGCTTTAACTGCTTGGTCATAAAAAGACAGATATATTGACTCTAGTTTGCTGTTATTTCGGGGGGCGTGAGTCAGTGTTTGACTTCTATTTGGCTGTATTATCATAGGCGTCGTTGTTGTTGTTGCTGTTTTTCCTTTAATTGATTCATTCATTTATGTTAATGTGTTATTTACTAAATCGGAACGAGCTAATGAGAGCAGCTAGTAAGGTTTCAGGTCAAAGGTAATCAGAACTGCTTAACTAGCTTGTATACTGTAAGGGTATGTGCTGTATTGCATTGCATGCGGGGTCGAAGTGGTGATAATGCAACACCCTGGAAAATAAAGGTGCCCAGATAAAGACTCACTGGGCGATTTCAAGTGCTAGAGGCAAAGGCCACCTTACATTTAGTTATCTTGACAGGTAAGAAGCATCAGCAACTAAATATGATGCCATTTCTGTAGTATTCAGCTTCCTTTATGTTCAGGAGGCTCGCGTTCTCCAGAAGTTCAGTCTTGCTTCTTCTCACCATCCAAATAACCCCAAACACATTCGGTGATGTTGAGGTCTGGCCTCTCGGGTGGACTCAGTCCGTTGTTCTGAGAGCTTCTTGATCAGCTACATATCCTTTCAGACCTCCATAGCATTGAGGTGTCTTCTCACAGTGGAAGGACGGACAGAAACACCTGTGGATGTTCTCAGGTCTGGAGCCAGAGTGGATCTTGATGTTCTCCTGTCTCTCATGATGAAAAGCTTAAAGATCTGACGGGGCAGTTTTGATGGTCTCCCAAGTTTTCCAGGTGGTTATTAGGAGTTCCATTTTCTCTGTAGCTCCACGTTTGGAAGCTCCTTCACTTGTTTTTCTTGGACTCTGAAATCCTTCCTTACACAAGTGGATTGCATCCTATCAGATCTCAGACATATCTCCTGAACGATGAAGCAGTTCTGCTTGCTGGCTATTTAGACTGGAGTTTGGTCTTGGAGATTCTACCGGTGTTTTGCAGAATGTATGCAAAACCAGAGTGGCTTGACATGGAATTCCTTTCCAACTCAAGTTTCCAGAGAATTCCAGAAGGAATTCCAGAGAACCTTTACAACAACTCAAATTTCTATGGAATGGAGAGGTCTCAAAGTCTGCATTACAAATATAGCCAGTTTATTTTCTACCCAGGATGACCAGTGAACTGTACTTTGCCTTATAGTGCCTTCCATGTACCTCTCCATCCTATATGTTTTAGGCCAAAAGCTGACATATAACAGAAAAAAACGATCTCTCCATCATTCCCACTCTGCGCCTGGAACGCCTACTGTAGCGCTATGTAACTTGGATGGATGAGCGGCACAAGACCTCTTGCAGACACTGCATAACACTTTACGTCACTACACAACAACAACTATAGGTGTTGAGCTAGCTAGAAGAAGAAGTTAGCTCGGTATTCCCAGTTTGGACATCACGGAAGAGGCTGCAAAGACATGGAAGAAGACCAGACAAGGGAAAATCTTGAACTGGCCTTTATTTGTCGGCAAGAGCTAAAACAAGATAAAAGGATGGGAGACAGTCTCATGGCTAACGGGAAAAACAGTAAAAATCCGACAGCAGAGTGTTCATCCCTGCCAGTGTCATTTATGAAAGATTGTGATGTGAAATCGTCTAACCTCATTCCCATTTCAGGCCAGCATCCAAAGAAATAAATCCATGTTACGCCAGAAAGTTTGGTCAGTCTTTGTCAATCTCATGCCAAAACAGCCTTGAACGTTTGAACCTCCTGAAATACAATCCTGCAGTGTTACTCCACCTTGTAAGTCTACACAGTTCTCTCTCTCTTGTGATGGTGTCCTTGCTGGAGTTGTGCTTAATTCCGATTTTCCCTTCGCATGCAGGTGCCTCATGCAAGTACAGTTACACCCAGGTATGGACCCGACACTCGCAATTTTGGTTTTTACACATCGGATGCACATGCATCCGAAGTGCGGTCGGATTCAGTAGAGCAGCTATTCAACAAATGCACATGTACCGCTGCATGAGTGGTGTAAAAGTGAATTACACTTTGCAACTGTAGGGGGAGCCCTAGAGCAAAAACCCATAATCCTCATGTAAAGCTGTTTTAACAATGTCTCAGGCATCAGTCGGCACCACTGACTGTGTAAGAACCACTCTTGGTTCCCTAAAAAAAACAAATTACATAGGCCTTTTCACCAAGATGGAACCCGCTGGGTTCTGTTCCGGTTTGCACACCTAATTTTGAACCGCTCGGGCTCATTTCCACCGCAGATAAACAGGTTCAGAATTTGAAAGGTTAATTGCCAGGTGGAACCAAAAAGTAAAGTAGGTTCTTCAGTAGGTTCTTGAGGAACAATAGGGCAACAATGGTGACACCCAGGGTTCTGCTGAAGAACCTCTTCTACGTCTTCTTGTCACCAGCAGTTGATCCGTGCTGCTTTCTGGATATAAACACACATCTGGAATGACAGCAGAGACACTCGCAGGTAATCCGCCATCTTGCTTGCAACAAACTCTGTTGCTGTTGATGCCGTGTCCTTTGGCGTTCCAATAAAAACTGGTGCAAACGCAGACTGGTTAGGACCAAGGTTCTATGAAGCGTGAACGGAACCAGTTCAAGAACCTGGGTTCTTTTGGCCAAAAAGGGCTAACAGTGGATAGTACATAAAAGAACCTCTGCATAGTGTGAAGGTTCTATACCAGGTTCTTTATGGAAGCATACAGGCAAGAACCAGGACACGTTATCTGTTATGGATAGAGAATTCCCATGTATAAAGCTTCATCCCGAAATGCTGTGAGGTTTGAAAAGAACAACAGCTCTCTCTGTCTGTCTCTCTCTCTCTCTCTCTCTTTCTCTCTCTTTCTGTTCTTCTTTTCTTTCTCTGTCACTCTCTTTTCCTATCTGTCTCTCAATCTCTCGTCTTTCTCTCTTCCCCTTTCTGTCCTGCTTTCTATCTCTCTCTTTCTTTCCCTTCTCTGTCTGTCTCTGATCTGCCTCTGTCTCTGCCTCTCTCTCTTTCTCTTTCTTTCCATTCTCTGTTTCTCTCTGATCTACCTTTCTCTCTCTTTCTCTTTTTTGTCTTTCTCTCTCCTCCTCTCTATCCTGCTTTCTAACTCTCACTTTCTTTCCCTTCTGTCTCTCTCTTTCTTTCTTTCTCTTTCTCTTTCTTTCCCTTCTCTGTTTTTCTGTTATCTGCCTTTCTCTTTTTTGTGTCTTTCTCTCTCCTCCTCTCTGTCCTGCTTTCTATCTCTCTTTCTTTCCCTTCTCTGTATGTCTCTCTCTGGTTCTTTCTTTCTTTCTTTCTTTCTTTCTTTCTTTCTTTCTTTCTCTTGATCTCCTTTCTGTCTGTCTCTCTCTCTTTCCCCATCCCAGTCTCTGTTTCTCCCCCTTATCTCTTTCCTGCTCTCTCTCCGCATTTCTCTTTCTCTCTCTGAATAGCACCAAGGTTTTACAAAGCATGAATGGAACCAGTTTAAGAACCAGGGTTCTTCTGGCCGGTAAGGGTTAACAGTACATAAAAGAACCTCTGCGCAGTGTAAAGGTTACGTACCAGGTTCTCCATGGAAGCATACAGACAAGTTAGATAACCTGCCCGTGTATAATGCTGCATTCTGAAAGGCTTGGAAGGAATAACAGCTGGCGTATGACCGAAAGCACATTCCTGTTTCTCTTATGAAGCTGCTCCTAATCATAATATAGCCTTGATATTGATCCCGTACGTGCAGAGCCTGCTCCCGCAACATGCATCATAAACCACACACAGAAACTTCATTTACCAGCCCGTCATATAGACGACACCAACGCTGGTGCGTGCGGTGTGGTGTTGTGAGTGCGCTGATGTGTAGTAGTCAGTAATGTTGTGTGGCTCTGCTGTGAGAAGAGGGTGTGTGGAGAGAGAGAGAGAGAGAGAGAGAGAGAGAGAGAGAGAGAGAGAGAGTGGCCCTGTGGCTAATTTGTATCATTCAGTAG
>CM067491.1:1473155-1476945 GCA_034552555.1 Semaprochilodus insignis | reverse complement strand
TCTCTCTCTCTCTTTCTCTCTCTCTCTCTTGTCCTCTGCCCCTGTTGCTTTCTCTCTCTCTCCATCTCTCTCTCTCTTTCTTCCTCTCTTCTGCTCCCTCCCTCCCTCTCTCCCTCCCTCTCAATTTCTGATTGTTTCTTTTTTCTGTCTGTCTGTCTGTGTGTCTGTCTTTTTCTCTGTCTCTCTCCCTCCCTCCCTCCCTCCCTCTCCATCTTTCTCTCCATCTCTCTCTTTCAGCATCCAAAAGTAAAGCAAAGCAGTGACTGAGCATGCAAATGGGAGAGCGAGTAAAGGAGTGAATGGAGGAAGGCTCTTGCTCTCCCTCCTCGTGCTCTTATTTGACTTTGTGTGCTTGGTTGGTTTTATTATGACAGGCTGATACTGGTATGTGTGGGGGGGTGTGGTGGTGGTGGTGGTGGTGGTGGTGTTGGTGCGAGAAGGAGTGGGGGGTGCGGTGGGGTGAATTAAACTGTTAAGCAGACATCAGAGGCTGCCTAATGTTTAATGCAAAAGCCGAAGCATGCGAGAACTGATAATGGATACCAACAGGGCGACGTCTTATTTGCTGTGTTTTTATATTATGATGCGGGAGGAACTTGACATCTCTTGGCTAGTCATTCATATTCAGCCCCTGACCCCCTCCCCCACCCCACCCCAGAACTCTGCTCTCTATTATTTATCCTAAAGAGAGGTACATTAATAACAGCATCGCTTCGCAGGTCAAGCGGTAGGTGTGTAACACGTGGGCGGGTCATGTAGTGTGGATAGAAGATGACTGTAGGTATTCGGAGCGCTAGTTGTGGACGATCACCAGTGGTAATGAGCTGTGTAGAGCAGATGGTTATGACGGTAGTGAAAGGTCATCCAGAGTGACAGAAAGTGCCTTCATCGTCTTCTGGGATGGGGTTGGTGGGGGTCAAACCCTGCTGGTCAGGAATGTTCCGTATAGGCCTCTTTGGATGTGTTAAGCTGGGAATGGAAACTCTGAAGCTGAATGATGATATATGGTGCTCATCGTTGGGAGTCGGAGCTATTAAAGCAGGCAGAAACACTCGACGTGTACACATGCAAAGGAATTCCACAAATACTTCCCAGTATCTTCATAATTCAGTGGTGGAGATGTAAATGGCTATATTGGGCTTGTAGACATGTGACAGTATAAAACTCACTGGTGGTTCTGGCTAGTATATTAAATGGATTTATTTGTGTTGTAGACATGGTGTCCCCCGGTTCCTAGTGTATGCAATCAACCATTTCACACCAAACCACTCCGAATAACTTTGTTTACATCTCCACCAGTATTTCACAGTTTCTGCATTCAATGCAAGTCCACCGGTGGAGATGTAAGTGGTTTGGTGTGAAATGGTTGATTGTAGAGATGGTGGTGATGGGAACCAGGGTTCACCATGTCTACAACACCAATAGAACCAATGTATTTACTATTCAGAGCCACCAGTAAACCTACATGTACCTGCTTATTTTTGTATTGCTGCTTTGGCCATAAAACCTTGTGTCTCCCAAACGAATGGCAACTTCAGAGAAGAAGCAAAACTTTCTTAACTTTAAAAATAGAAGCTTATGGAACCAGAATTTTTATTTAGTTATTTTTATTAAGTACTTTTGGGACATGTCTATTGGTCNTTGTTCAGACAGCAGTGATGCGTATTGATGATGATGGTTAAAAAAAAAAAAGTGGTGAATTTCAGAGGGAGGGAGAAAAAACATTTTAGACCAAACATGAGTCTTCATCCACTGTATTTGAAAAAGTTTTTAAATGCATGAAATGCTTTGGGCATCTGGTTTCACCTCTGCGAAAATTCTAATTCTCTACCTTAATGACTCTGTTTACATCTTAACAATTGAATTATGCATACATGGTATAATTTTGGTGGAATTTCACCCTTTAATATAACCTACATGGATAAAGTGCCATACAGTCATTCTTTTGCTAGATATCACAATTGCAAAACACGTAGCCTATATTATTTTAACTTAATTCGTATTTGATGGACATGAATTTATTAAAATGCTCATTAAAATTAATTTAAATCATTGAGGTCATGCAGAAAGCACACAGAATGTGACATACAGTAGTCAAAAGTTGAGACACTGCTTCTCATAGAAGGTTATGTTTATGTTAATGCTTTACATCAAACCATAAAATAGCACTCACGGAATTATGCAGTCCACCTTAAAAACCTCCAAAATGAAAATGTAATATATAATTATCTCTCTGTCTAATAAAGAGAAAAAAAGTTTTTACACAACTGAATATATATTAGAGGTGGAGATATGGCAGAAATATAATACTGTGATCCATCAAGAGTGTATGTGGTATATCAGGATATGTACTGTTTCAGACTCTCATCAGTTGGAGCTGTTAAGTGTAAGACTGTAGAGTCTTTAAGATCACCAACAACATCCATTTAGTTGGGTGTGTCCAAACTTTTGACTGGAGCTGTATAAAAAAGGAAGATAGAAAATATTAATTTCAGTCAATTCATATCAACAATTAAAGGCGAACATCATCATCGTGATTGGTCATATTTATCTTGATGCTCCGGTGTAGATGCTGTGAAGATGCTCAGGGCATCTTTAACTAACGTTCAGCTAGATATCTACGGAATGCAACTGACCTTGAAGTTGTGAAAGATCCTACAGTGTTAAGTCTATCCTGAAACCTAAAACTAACCCTAACCTCAAGGCAAGACCTGCCCCAATTCCTAACCCTAATACAGTTCAAAGCCTAACGCTAACATTAATGTTGTCCATAATCAACTGAGTGTCATCAGAAGGTTGAGTATCAGTAGATCCTCTACAGTGGACCTTCTAAACAAAGTGTGACCAGTGATTTCAAGACTAACGTTAGGATGTGTTATGTGGTTGTAGAAGGTGATCTGAAGGCACTCACTGTCCAAGAACAACACAAGGTTTAACTTTACCCAAGTATCCGTGTGTTAGCCTCAGCTGTGTTCAACCATGAGCTTGTTTTACACAGACACCCCCCCTCCCCCCCACACCCGTCCGGCACCCCCATTTCCTTAAGTTTCCCTAAGCCTTGTTTAACTCCTTAAACCACACGTCGCTGAGATATGACAACGGAACATGACCGCAAATGGGAAACACCTTGCAGTGATGGTCAGAGGCGCTGGGTTTGAAATCACGAGGCTGACGTGTCTCCGAGGGGAAAGGAGACTCGCTGGGAATGGCATTTTGCCGATCGGGTTTCATCGCCTGGGAGCTGGCCCGACTCGCATGTTCTCCGAGGCCGGCTCTCGCTCTGCTCCGTGCCTTCCTGACGGCTTTATGCCTCTGAAAACAGCTTTACATACTTTCAGGGGTTAGAGCAACAGGAACAGATCAGGATGGTTTATTATGATCACATGTCGAAAGCAAAGGGGGGATAAATCAAGTCGTGAATGAAGCGTTTTTGGTCCGGCTGGACGTTCAATTTCAATTCGGAAAACGTCTTGGAATGCGACCATCAGGAAGAGGATTTTCTAATCAGTTTTATTGGAATCTGCTCACGTTTTAGTTTGGACCCAACTTTTTTTTTTTTTGTTTGTTTTTTTGATGTGGTGACAGTGAGCTTGACTGCTTATAAACTGTCGGCTTGCTTTTATTGTCCCAAATATCCCAGGCATTCTGGTCTAATTAATTCCGAATATTTACAAATGATCAGAGAGAAAATTCCCTTTAAGTCAGGTATGAAATCCACCACCGCTGTCGGCCTCCTGCTTTGGAAATTTAAATTTCAAACAAACTTAAATTAGAATTCTGTTGTTTGCTT
>CM067491.1:1450655-1470655 GCA_034552555.1 Semaprochilodus insignis | reverse complement strand
AAAAAAAAACTATGACATTTAGAAGAGATTGGTGGGAAAAGCAATCTTAGATCATTGTGTCCCTGCAGATCACAGCTTACCGGAGAGCAAGGCTCGGTGCCATATCTGGACCTGTAACTTCTTTACAGCTAAAATGGCGCAGGCTCTGGTATTTTTCCCCTTGTCCTCTCCTCTGCGCTCCTTTAATGGGTGAGTGGAGAGCGTTATGACATTCGTTTGCTTGCCGAGGATGCCTCGCCTATGACAGACTCCAGTAGCGAGGCGCCGAGCTCCCAGGCCATATGTTCCCTCCCAGGATTCGCCTTCATGTCCTGTAGAATTACAGCAAACCGAGCTTAAAAACACAATTAGGTAGTTAAATATGAAATATTTAAAGCTGCTTATATCGCTCACCGTGAGCGCACCCGCAAAACACGATTCACCTTCGGCTAAACGCGCACTCTGGTCCCGCCGTGCCGAGGCTCTTCTGTCGCCGTAAACGATCCGAGCCGCCGTCTGTCTCTCTCTCTCTCTCTCTCTCTCTCTCTCTGTTTCTCTCTATTCGTGGAAGTAATTATGCTTTATTCTCGATGGTTATTTTGGGCAAGTTGAAAAGGAGTTCACATTTCTAAAATTAACAGCTTTTTTTTTTTTTTTGTTCACTGTGAATTACAAATATGAGCAGTTATGATTAATTACTAACAAACCACAAAGTCTCTAGTGAGGACCACTGTGGTTTCTCTCGCTCCAAAACACTGCGGCTGCTTCTAAAAAGCTCCCCCACCCCTCCACCGCACACACACACACACACACCACCTCTGAGTGCTTTAACCAAACCACACCACTGCATCACACCCAGCACTCTGGAAAATACTTGCACTGCGGAATTCTGAAAGCCGTCGGACAAAATTACCGAATCAAGTTTTTGGACAGGTCGATGAAAAAGGCTTTTTGCTTGCCGAATGCACTGATAGGTTTTCCTTATATTTAGATCAAGTACTTGATTTGCTTAATGTGAGTCCCACGCGTTTGTTTAGTGCCGAGCCAATGTTCGGAGGTCTTCTTTGGAACAGTTGTAGTGGCGCCCCCTAGCTGCCGATGGTATAAGTGATGTGTAGCGTGTTGCTGCATCAGGAGAAGTGCAGAAAAGCCCAGCAGGTAATGCCATACTCCTGCAGACTCGCGTGTGGGGGCTGCTAAAGGCATCCGCGTACACGCCGCACTTTCACACGCGCTCGCCCTTAAAGTACACTTCATTTCCATTCACGCGGGTCCCCTTCTCGCCCCAGTCCAGGAAAAGATTAGCTCCCTTTTACAGCCTGGGACGTGTCCTCTCATTTCCTCGCTATTATTCAGAAGAAAGAGGCTTTGTGCTTATACATCACGTCTACAGCCTGCAGTGTTTCACAGTGAGGAATGAAGCCCATATATGTATGTGCGTGTGTGTGTGTATATATATGTATGTAGGTATGTATGTATATATATTTTACATTTATGTCCATGTGTTTTCATTAGTATCTATCTATCTATCTATCTATCTATCTATCTATCTATCTATCTATCTATCTATCTGTGTGTGTGTGTGTGTGTGTATAGAGTGTGTATATGCATATGTATCTATACATGTGTATATATATGTGTGTGTGTGTGTGTGTGTGTGTGTGTTTGTGTTTACGCACATAATATGTGTATATGTATGTGTGTATAAATATGTGTGTGGGTGTGTATGTGTGACTGTGTTTATATAGTGTACATATATATGTGTGTGTATATATATTTATATTGTATTTGTGTGTGTGTGTGTGTGTGTGTGGGTGTGGGTGAGTATGTTTACGCACATAATATGTGTATATGTATGTGTGTATAAATATATGTATGTGGGTGTGGGTGTGTGACTGTGTGTATATAGTGTGCATATACGTATGTGTGTATAACTATATGTGTGTGGGTGTGGGTGTGTGACTGTGTATATAGTGTGCATATACGTATGTGTGTATAACTATATGTGTGTGGGTGTGTATGTGTGACTGTGTTTATATAGTGTGCATATATATGTGTGTGTGTGTATATATATTTATATTTATGTGTGTGTGTGTGTGTGTGTGTGAGCGTGTTTACGCACAAAATATGTGTATACATATGTGTGTATAACTATATGTGTGGTGGTGTGTATGTGTGACTGTGTTTATATAGTGTGCATATATATGTGTGTGTATATATATATTTATATTTATATTTGTGTGTGTGTGTGTGTGTGCGTGTGTGTGCCCACATTTTTTGCGTCCCTGCAACCTGCCTGAAGGAACTCTCTCTCTATCTCTCTCTGTCTGTCTGTCTCTCTCTCTCCCTCTCTCTCTGCCTCTGTCTCTTCCACACGTGCACCCTTTCACACCCGCTCTCCATCTATTTGCTTGTGTTTGGTTTCAGTGACGGCGGGCATTAGAAAGGCTTTCATGCGAGCAGAGTCTTCCTCTGGCAGCGATTGGCTGGAGTTTGGTTAGGGGCTCGCTTGGAGCGAAGTGAACTTAGCCCCTCTCGGCTTGCCTCTTTAATACCTCCTTCAGCACGGGGGCCGGTGGGGGGCGGCGAGAGCAGCGCTGGAAAACAGCCCGCGGCCCTACAGCTGATTATTTCACCAAATTTGCATCTTTTACAGGCAGTAATAGGGACGGCTCCGAGGCCCACGGCAAATATTACACAGTCATCTTACCCCCACCCCAAACCCCCCCCTTCAGCATATCACTCACTACTATTCTCTCTCACTCACTCTCTCTCTGTCTCTCTTTCTCTCCATCATTCCTGCCCCCAGGGGAACCCTCTCGTCCTCTCCCACCTACCCACTCCCTTACTGTGAGTGTGTGTGAGTGAATGTATGCATGTGTGTTTTTGTACAGTTCCAGGTCAGAAATGTCCTGACATGAATTGAGAAAACATGAGTAATCTCCAATATCTGGACCCTCTAAAGTGGCCCGAGTTTGGAATGCTTCAAATTTCACTTTAAAGAACTGAAAGAGAAAAAAAAATCTTTTTCGTCACTGAGGTTAATGTTAGTGTTACTTTAGACATCTGTAGGTTCTCACAGCAACAAGATGTATGATACATATTATTATTATTATTATTATTATTATTATTATTGAATTATTATTATTAATAGTAGTAGTAGTAGGATTATTAGTAGTAGTATTACTATTAATTTTAATATATATATATATATATATATATATAATGTATATTGAATACAATTACATATAAGTAGTTAATCCATTGTACCTCTTTTTTGTGAAGTATTTATTTATTATTTTGTTTGTTTGTTTATTTGCCCTTTGTTTATTTATTTATTTATTTATTTATTTATTTATGCAAAGCTACGTTTTGGAGGTACAGAGTATATAAAACATAATTATATTAGTCCTGTATTTACGTTGCTTTATAAATGCATTTATATCAGGGTTATAAGGCATGCATAATACCTTATAATGCCTGGCATAAGACAGTGCTTACAATTACATGCATAACACTATATACACATATATATTATAACATCATAATATTTAATACAGGCCGCTGCCCACAGGACGCTATTGGCTGGGTAGTTTTGGTTGGTGGATGATTCTCAGTCCAGCAGTTACACTAAGGTGTCCAGCAGCACTGCTGTGTCTGATCCACTCACACTAGCCCAACACACACTTACACCAGTGCTGAGAATGATCCACCACCCACATAATACCTGCTCTGTGGTGGTCCTGTGGGGGTCCTGACCATTGAAGAACAGGGTAATACAGTATACAGAGAAACAGATGGACTACAGTTTGTACTGTAGAACTACAGAGGTCTCCTATATGGTCAGTGGAGCTGATAAGATGGACATTGAGTGTAGATACATGGAGGTGTACTTAATGAAGTGACTAGCAGGTGTGGGTATGACTTCATGTCCTGGCATTGTATAAAAACAAGCCTGTGTGTGTTTGTCTCTGTTTATTTGTGTGTCTGTGTGACTGCCTGTGGTGGTTGGGTACTTTTCCTGGCATCTGGCACACCCTGAGGAGGGACGGGCAGAGATGGACACCACTGCCAAATTACAATGGCTCCCCCTCCAACACGCACATGCGCGCGCACACACACACACACACACACACACGTTTGTGGAAGGACCTGTCTCCTCTCGGTAATGAAGATCTGAATAAATAGATACGGCCATCCACTACTTTAACGCAGATAGACACTTAACCCACGTGTGTGTGTGTGTGTGTGTGTGTCCACCACCACCATCTCACTCCGTCACTCCTCATGCCTCCCAGCTCTAGTAAGCTGTGCAACAACATCATTAGAGCCAATCACGAATAGGTCATGGGAATAGGGAACGTGGACCTAGTATTGTGAAGTGAATCGAATCATGGACCCAGTACCATCAATCGAATCGAATCATGGACCCAGTATAATGAATTGAATCCAATTGTGGACCCAGTATTGTGAAGCAAATTCAATCATGGACCCAGTATTGTGAAGTGAATCGAATCATGGACCCAGTATTGTGAAGTGAATCGAATCGTGGACCCAGTATTGTGAAGTGAATTGATTCATGGACCCAGTATCATGAATCGAATCGATTTGTGGACCCAGTATCGCGAATTGAATCGAATTGTGGACCCACTATCATGAATTGAGTTGAATCGAATCGTAGACCCTGTATCGTGAATTGAAACAATTTGTGGACCAAGTATTATGAATCAAATCGAATCATGGACCCAGTATTGTGGATTGGTGGTAATAGCTCATGAGCACTTGATTGTAGGATACTGTTTATAAGGCCACATGACACCTATATAAACTTGTCATGACAACTGACACAAGCGTACATAAACGTTTATAAATGCTCATTCCAGCAGGTGTCATTGGCTATAAAGGCTGCATTTCCCAAGTTAGCTAAATTAGCATTTAAGACAGATGACACCTGTTGGAATTAAAAAAATAAACATTTATAAGCATTTATGTAAGGATATGTCATTTGTCCTGACAAGCTTATGTAGGTGTCATGTAGCATTATGAACAGTAGCCTACAGTAAAGCGATACCAATAACACTTCATTAATCCCTATTAGGAGAGCGTTAGCAGTAGCAATCATCCAGTATAAAGCAGTATACACTTAATAGTCATGATCAATACAATAATTCACCCATAGTAATTATGTTGGTGAAGCATATTTTATTCAAGTGGAGCCAGTGTAAACATTTGAATCAAGTAAATTGAAAACTTTCAGCAGCATTTCAGCAAACTTTGATTTATTAATTGTTTTTTTCCCCCTTTATTCCCTTATTTCTTCATTTTCTGAGTGTTTTGGTGACCTTGGAAAGCTAAGTTGTGTCTTTTCTTCTCCTCTACTTTGTGCTGTGGGCTGCAGTAGTGGGCCAGGGTGACTACACTAAAGTAGGTTAAGCCCTGCCCAATTCGAGCACTATAAAATAGCATGGTTAAAATAGCTATAATGAACGAGCTACCGACTTAGCGGAACAAAGAGAGTCATTAGCCACCATTGTCCCATCAAAGACGCTGTCACAACCTTTTCAAAGACGGCGAGATGCCTCGGATACGTTAAATCCCGAATTAAACTCCTAATGAATTTACTCTTCTGACAGGACTAAAAATGTGCCCACCATGGGGGAGCCTGCATCGCCACCGGGCTTCTGTCATTCAAACGCAGCGGATGTCCCGGTTAAAGTCTAATTACGGACGTCCCATCTAAACAATGTCCTGTGACACGGGTTGTTGTTAAGCCAAGAAAGGAGGATTGTGTGCCAATTGAAAATGAAACCTTTGCACGCCCGATTGTGTAAACGTGATTACCACACAGAAGAGTCGTCTGAAGACGTCCAAATGGAGATATTCCATTTAGCCCGAGGGCGGATTCTGTGTGTGCTGCATCGACGCGCTAACAGCCCTTCTCTTTTCTACCAGCCGTCTTAAGCTCTTGTGTTTACGGTTGCAACAATTTTCACCCGTGTTTTCTCACGCAGGTGAAAATTACTGGCAGGCCCATTTCAGATGGGACGAGGGATGCGTCCCTGAGGCTGTGTGCATTTGTTAGATGTACCAGTATGAACAGTGCCGAAAACCAAAATTGCTCATTATTTGTGCTAAAACTGAAGTTGACGCATAGTTCCCGTAATGGCCAACACAACAAACACAAACAAACCCGAGCATTTGGCGGGCATGCCGCATTTGCATGTTATTGTTAGGAGACGCTATAGCGTTCCCCGACTGTGTTGTCTCCCATTCAGCGCGTTCAGTCTGTTCTAGAATTTTGCTCCCTGTTTACATTGGTCTAGAATTCCCATTCGGGCTGTTCAAAAATGTTGAACCCCATTCGTAATGTTCTTGAACGTTCCCCCCCACCAATCACAGTGGTTCATTTGATTCATCAGTGTTTATTGACATTCTGAAACAAGTCAGGAATGCAGCCTCTGATTGGCAGACAAGTCAGGAACACAGCCTCTGATTAGTCGACATGTCAGGAACACAGGCTCTGATTGGTCGATAAGTCAGGAACAAAACCTCTGATTGGTAGACAAGTCAAAAATACAGCCTCTAAATCATTGACAAATTGGGAACACAGCCTCTGATTGGTCAACAAGTCAGGGACACAACCTCTATTTTGTCAACAAGTCAGGAACACAGCCTCTGATTGGTAGATGAGTAAGAAACTCAACCTCTGATTGGTAGACAAATAAGGAATACAGCCTCTGATTAGTGGGCAAGTCAGGAATACAGCCTCTGATTGGTCGACCAATCAAGAACACAGCCTCTGATTGGTAGACAAATATGGAATACAGCCTCTGATTGGTAGACAAGTCTGGAACACAGCCTCCGATTAGTGGGCAACTCAGGAATACAGCCTCTGATTGGTCGACCAGTCAAGAACACAGCCTCTGATTGGTAGACAAATAAGGAGTACAGCCTCTGATTGGTATACAAATAAGGAGTACAGTCTCTGATTGGTAGACAAGTCAGGAACACAGCCTCTGATTAGTGGGCAAGTCAGGAACACAGCCTCTGATTGGTCGGCCAATCAGGAAGACAACCTCTGATTGGTAAACAGGTCAGGAACACATCCTTTGATTGGTTGACAACTCAAAAACACAGTCTCTGATTGGTCGAAAAGTCAGGAACACAGCTTCCGTTTGCTCAGCTTGGATTGCAGCACAGTTGAGCATTATTAACATGTTTTATAAGCATTATTAACATGTAGAAATATTCAGAACACAGGGTGGTCACACTCGGCCATAGCTGTAAAAGTGTTGAACCGCTGCATCTCGTTATAAACGGAGGCTAATGCAGCGGCCCACTTAAGTCACTTGATTCATTATTAGCTTTGGGCTGATTTAAAAAAAAAAAAACCTGCATTTACGTCACCGATCTGCCTCCTCTAAGCGAGCACAGGACGTGCAGAGCAGGTTGCCCCCCTCCGCCCTTTCTTTCCAGTTTAACAAGTGTTTCATAATTTGCTAATAAATTTGATATTATTTATAGGCCTGTAATCTGCCTCCACATGTGCAGGTTACTTAGCCTAAAAGGTCACTACCTATAGAAACATATGGAGAAACGTCTGCGGTGCCTTTAAGGGTGGGGGGAAAAAAATCATGCATTCGCTTTTTTCTTAGAGCACAACACTAGTTAGAAAGTGGTGTAAGGCATCAATCAGCGCAGTTTGTTTAGAGGTTTTCTCCTTTAGCTGTTTTATGGTTAGCATGTATTATGACTTGGGGATCTGGAACGGTTTAGGTGGCTTGTGTTGCGGCCTTACAACTGCAAATCCTGTTTTAAATCATAACAGTCACTTTAGTGGTGCAGAAAACCAGACGAGTGGTTGCAGACCATGAGGTGGTAGCTGGTTTGAATTACTTTAGGGTGACTCTAGAATTGGGCTGTGCTCTCTCTCGTGCTCTCTCGCGCTCTCTCGTTCTTTCTGTGTTTAGATTTCTGTGTTAGCATTACTTGAGGTTACTATCACTGCTATGCTAATTAGACAAAGAAAGAGAGAGAGCGAGAGAGAGAGAGAAAGGGGCCTAGAGGCAGTTGTCTGGTGGGGGTGGAAAACATTGTAAGAGGATGTGGTGTCATGAGGGTTAGCACAGGGTAAATAACTCTACCCTAGGTCATGCATGTGTCATGTGTCTGTGGGTAAAGTGTCATGTGACTGTTCTCTCTCAGAGCACATCATAACCCCCAGGATAGCTGACACAGGCCAGCCCTTATCCATGATTAGAGGAGTAGAGGAGCAGGCGTCCTCTGGAATCCTGGACTGTGTTTTTCTCAAGACCTACGTAAACCCTTGAAGAACTTAGCAATGGGCAAAATGCATCTGCCTCTAGTGAGACTCTAAGAGATTCTCCACCCTGCTTACAACTTCTACACCAGCCAACAAATCAACCATGTGTGTTACAATATTCCCAACTACTTCTAAGGATTCAGGCGCCTCCCTTGTCATTACTGTCATAGCAAACACATGCCTCATATGCCTAAAATGCTGTAATTACAGAAGGAAAAGTGTATTCTATTACTCCAAGATTGATCCATTTCTGTTGGTCAGTTATTAATTCTTAGCATTCTGTTGACATCACAGCGTCATGCAGCCACTAGATTTGTAGCATACACAGTAGCATAGTGTTTTTATGATAGTTTAAAATTAAATTTAGAGCATATTAACATATTAACCTCAATAAGAAGTGATGTAATTTAGCAATAACAGATTTACCGCGTCTCTATCACATCCCTAACTGCATACCAGCACAATAAAAAACATGCAAAGAATAGCTTATATATCATTAGAAGTCCATATATATGTAGTATAGTAGGTGAAGTATAGAAGTGTGTGGAAGTGCACTCATTAGTATAGTAGGTGAAGTATAGAGGTGTGTAGATGTGCACACATTAGTATAGTAGGTGAAGTATAGAAGTGTGTGGGTGAAGTACAGAAGTGTGTAGAAGTGCACTCAGTATAGTAGGTGAAGTATAGAAGTGTGTAGAAGGTCACTCATTAGTATAGTAGGTGAAGTATAGAGATGTGTAGATGTGCACACATTAGTATAGTAGGTGAAGTATAGAAGTGTGTGGGTGAAGTATAGAAGTGTGTAGAAGTGCACTCAGTATAGTAGGTGAAGTATAGAAGTGTGTAGAAGGTCACTCATTAGTATAGTAGGTGAAGTATAGAAGTGTGTAGAAGTGCACTCATTAGTATAGTAGGTGAAGTATAGAAGTGTGTAGTAGGTGCAGAATAGAAGTGTGTAGTAAGTGCACTCATTAGTATAGTAGGTGAAGTATAGAAGTGTGTAGAAGTGCACTCATTAATATAGTAGGTGAAGTATAGAAGTGTATAATGGGTGCAGTATAGAAGTGTGTAGAAGTGCACTCATTAATATAGTAGGTGAAGTATAGAAGTGTGTAGTAAGTGCACTCATTAGTATAGTAGGTAAAGTATAGAAGTGTGTAGTAAGTGCACTCATTAATATAGTAGGTGAAGTATAGAACTGTGTAGTAAGTGCACTCATTAGTATAGTAGGTGAAGTATAGAAGTGTGTGGAAGGTCACTCATTAGTATAGTAGGTGCAGGATAGAAGTGTGTAGAAGGTCACTCATTAGTGTAGGAGGTGCAGGATAGAAGTGTGTAGAAGGTCACTCATTAGTGTAGGAGGTGCAGGATAGAAGTGTGTAGAAGGTCACTCATTAGTATAGTAGGTGAAGTATAGAGGTGTGTAGTTGTCTTGGGAAATGGAAACCCTGCACCCATGTCCAGAGGAATGGGCTGCACCGCTGAACTAATACGACATGATGCAATAGTGAGACTTTGGAGAGTCTAGTTTAATCTTACAACCAGAGAAGACACGGGTTACACTGTGTACTTCATACACGAGAGGCTACAGCAGAACGACAAGTCAAACCCCAAAACAGAAGTCCTTCATCGAGTCCATATTCCAGGTCATCATTTCAACAGCATTCATAAATTACCAAGGTGGTCATTTTGTCGAATCCAAATAAATGTGTGTTTTGTTTTCTTCAGAAAGCGGCCCAGAAGAGTTTGTGTGTGTGTGTGTGTGTGTGTGTGTGTGTTGGTTTCATTTTTAATTATTATTATTTACAATACGGTTTAATGACTCAGTCGATGGTGTATGTATCCGCTGGCCGTGTCGGCATTTCTGAGCTTGTAAAACACTGTTTGCATTCGCCGTGGTGTCTGTTTACTTTCTGAGGAAAGCCAAATGATGCGTTGGCTAATTGACATGTTGAAATATTCATTTAGTCCCCGAGTGAAGGCACCGGGTGTGTTCTGTGCGCTACGAGCATTCAGTCATGGATTTTTCGGGTCAGAAACGTGGGAGTTCTGGCTTCTCAGCAATGCTCGCATTGTGTGTGAGCAGTGCCTTTCAGTACTTCAGTACATTTGGGTGGTGTGTTCTAGACGGTGCCATTCAGTGCCAGCGCGAAGTCGCATTTCGGTTATTTGTACAATGCCCCGTCCAAAAAAAAGTCTAGCATGGACATCACGCTAACCTGAGACCCTGTGGTCCTGCGTGAGAGCGGAGATAATGCAGATTATTTGTACAGAGCTGTGGTTAAAATGTGAGGAGGGTTTGAAGTGAACCATCTGGTTCAAACAGCATCAGGAGCAGTGTTTCTGAACGAGCTCTCTATCATTCTTAATATATGTCTCCTTACATCCCAGAGAGGCCTAGAAACAGTGTTGTAACATTATGTGACACAAGGAGACAGATATGTCTGATTGGGTTTCGGCAAACCTCGATAAAGATATACATTAAGTCTCTGTTCATCACACTGTATGTTCAGTTTAACTGGTTCACTGACTGGATATTAAGTAGCGTGTTGGTGTACAGTAACTCAGTAAGTGTAATGTGTTAGTGTACTGTAAGTAGTGTGTTGGTGTACAGTGACTCAGTAAGTGTAATGCGTTAGTGTACTGTAAGTAGTGTGTTGGTGTACAGTAACTCAGTAAGTGTAATGTGTTAGTGTACTGTAAGTAGCATGTTGGTGGACAGTAACTCAGTACCTATGCACTTACTGAGTTACATATATATGTATATGTGTGGGTGTGTGTGTGGGTGTGTGTGTGTGTGTGTGTGGGTGTGTGTGTGTGTGTGTGTGTGGGTGTGTGTGTGTGTGTGTGTGTGTGTGTGTCTTATTCGGCCTCAGAATCCGGGCATTCAAATAAGAAACACATTCCATTGATGTATTAAAATAGCACAACATAAATCGTCTTCTTGTTGAGCTAGTAGGAGCTTTTAAGTAGCTGTGACTGTGAGTCTGTGATCAGGGTACCCCCATTATCTGAGTAATTTTCCTCTCCCTTCTTGTGCCTCAGACATTGTCCGTCATCCTCCATGACCTGTGAACAATGCTAATTACTCTACTTTATGATCTGGCCGGATGGACATTAAATTAGCTTCTCTCTGTGAGATAATCAGCTGTACTTACTCCTCTACCATTGGCCTGAGCCACTCAAGAACTGAGAACTAGAGCTTCTGAGCGCTGACTGCCATGAGGATAAAACAATATCAATACACACTGCAGGAACACAAAACAAAAGAACAGTCAAACATTGGAGGAACCCGGAAGCAGTGGTGGACCCATCTGTGTTTTGGGCCCTTGACCAATCCCTGACCACCTTTCAGCATGATTGGCCAATACCAATCGAGCTCTGTTAAGGTGTATTCACACCACGTACGACCAAAACTGGACATGATTTTAACTTAGTGAGGCCTTCTTATCAAGTTATGGGGGGCTTTTTTGTTATGCTGAAAACACATCCCATTCTACACAACAGACACCACCAGGAGTTCCACCATCTCTTACAGGAGCTAAAGTTTCATAGTGAGCGATTCTGCAGGTTCGAGGCTCTGATTGTACTATGGTTGTATACACTTGCTATAACGCTACTCACCGTCATCCTCCATTGTTTCAGCTCTCATGTGCCATTGTTTGTCTTTAACATCCATTTCTATAGTCAGTCTGTTGCTTTTGTGCTCTGCTACAAGCAAGAGTTCTTGCCCCCATCCTGACGCAACTCTGTTGGCCGAAGTCCCTGACATCGGTGTTCTGATTGGTCAGCCGGATTGTAACACAGCCGTATAGACCTGCTCCAAGTAAAACCGTTAGTCCGTTTAGAAGTCCGTAAGTTTCAGTCTTGGTGTGAAAGGCAGCAGTAATGCAATAACAGTCCAAAGTTTAGACACGGCTACTCATAGAAGGTTCTCCTTCTGTTTATCTTAATACTTTAAAATAAAAGTGAAGACAACAAACTATAAAGTAGCATTCATGGGATTATGTGGTCCACTTTAAAAACCTCCAGAATGGAACTTTACAGCAGGATAAAACAGCTTTCTTAACCTGCAGCGGAGGCTGATAGAACAAGCTTTATTCTAAGCAGTCTAGGACCAATTCTATTGGTCTGTCCATAATGAATATTCACTAAACTGAAAGAGGAACTAGAGCTTTTAAACTCTGAAAAAAAAAAGAAACTAAATATATATTAGAGGCGGAGATATGGCAGAAATATATTACTGTGATATATCAATATATCAGTATATGTGGTATATCAGGATATGTATTGTTTCAGACTCAGTTGGAGCTGTTTAAGTGTAAGTCTTTACAGTCTTTAAGATCACCAACAACATCCATTTAGTTGGGAGGGTTCAAACTTTTTTCAAAAAGTTTTCAAAACTTAACAACCTTTTTACTGGACTCTGTCTGAAAGGGCCTTTGTGAAGGAGAAGAACCGCAGAGTTCTGTGACCTGTGAATGGGAGGACTCTTTTAGTAAACAAGAAGAACTGCAGGGTCCTGTGACCATGGGGCCTCGTGCAGGCCTGCAGCAATCCTTGGCCGTATGTTTATGTCACTGATCAGCTCTCAGGATCGGCTAGGTTGGAGAAATATCATCTGATTGCCGATCACATATTTGACCTGAAAAACGTCCAACAGCCAAACGATCCCACCGTCTCTACTTAAGAGTCCTGGTTACAGCAGTTCGTCTCTTACTTCTCTCTCACATTGTCTATGAAGACTGTGGTGACTGGACTAATTGCTGATCCCTAGTTTAGTGGCAGTTAACAGTTGGAGTGCCAGTGATTTGATGTGCCTAGCATAACCTGAGCTGCCTGCCAGCCTTCTAGCGTTTGGCTTCAGGCCTCAGGCTCCATGTTTGGCGGCTCCCGGGGGTTGGCTGTATCTGGGCGTGTATAAGAACGTAGGAAACTTTTGCTCCACTTGGAAAAACAAGCCGTATATTGAGCGTGTGGTGTGGAGCAAAGTTGAATTTTGTTCTCCTTTCGTCCTCCACGGCCCGTTTTCGGTCCCTGAGCACCCTTTGTTTCCTAATCCCGAGTAATGGCTGCCAAGGAGCTCCATGGCTAAAGCGAAATTTTCGTGTTTTTACCGTCCAGGAAATCAGAAAGAATGACCGTGGCCTTGAACACATCAACAATTGTTGTGCTTGTGCGCGTTATGCCTGTTTCCTCGCTGATCGAGCCTCACAAAGCATAGAAGCTGAGCTGGCTTTCATTCCCTCCCCTCCATGTAAAGGGCCCCTTCTCCTCTCTTATTGCTTTGTTTCTCATTAATTTCTTCAATTACACCTCTGTGTTTCACAACAAATATATTGGCATCTGTCACCTCCGTCATGTGCTGTGTATTAGCTGCTTTCACGCGTCTGAGCAGAGAGCATGCTGGGTACAGGTCTCTGCGGTAGATGGGGATGTGGTTAATAAATATTATTCGCCGCTATTTTCCTAGCGGGTTTCCTGCTTTCCTTGATTGTTTTTTACAGTCGGATTGGGAATATTGATTTATTTTCTGTGTCTACAATAATTGTGTACAAGCGTTCGGAGGGGAAGCCGTGCGTCCTATCAGCTGTAGCGCCGTAATTAGATGTAGTAGATTAGGCGCAGATTCAGACGGAAAGATTAGCATTTAAACAGGAAAAGTTTGAGAGTCAAAACGGAGACTAATAGAGGAGTTAATCAGAGAGTAACCTAACTTCATCGTCCTGATTACGGCGGTTGTTGAGTATGACATTATGCGCTAAATTGCCATTTCTGATGATTATTAAAATTAGCCGACCATTTCCTGCAATGCTGCGTCCGCTGCTTTTGTGCAGGTTAATGAAATGAGATGCAGGACTGGACTGCGTCTTATTGCTCATGCCACCAAAAACAACAACTGCTGCTGCTGCTGCATGCACTCAAAACGAGCCCCCACCTTGGCCTCAGAGAGCTTTTACTTCCAAATTGGCTGTGATTGTTCAACAATGAATAATTGATAGAGGAAGTGTTCTGAGCTACCATATGTTTTTTAAAGCAGACAATGCTTACTTCCTGGCTTTGGACATGAAACCGCCAGTAGCATCCATAGGAAGTGACCGGACGACATGCTTTGAAGAGAGCGTTCTCTGATTTGGACTGAAACCAGAACTTAAAATAAGTAGTTGGGGGGAAAGAATAGAGTTGTCCTTGATTTACTTGGGTAATCCGGTCGTGCTCGGTCGTGCGTGTGATGTAAGCAAGTACGGGCCTTTTCTCTGTACCTGACTGACCCAACAGTCACGATTGCAAACATTCAGTGAGCAGTGATGTCCTCCATGACTCATCCTGTTAGTGCCAGCACCACTGGTGGATGACTGCTCTACCCAGGACTACGTGCACACAGACCGTTATGACGACTGCAATGGTGTCGTGCCAGACTGTCATGGAGTGACTCAGAAAGGCAGCGGGTCATCTTCAGTGACGAGTCCAGCTTTTGACTTGGTGGAGACGACCAGCGAATCCGTGAGCAGTTTGATGTCACACGTCCAGAAGGCCTGGTGTCACTTCACCTCCACCCCTACCGCACCATCTGCAGGAACTGTGTGGAAATATTCAAGCTGCATGGGATGGATTATCACAGGACCTTGTTAGGAACCTCCACAACTCCATGCCACATGGATAAAATAGATTTTATCTCGTTTTATCTACATATTATCCTGTTGTATCACGTGAGCAGGCAGATGTCAAAGCATTTTGCTGCTGGTTGTACTATGTATGACTATGTATGTTTCAAATAAACTTGGATTTGATTTGATTGCATGGCTAAGGAAATGTTCAAAGAGGTCCGGTGCTGCAGCGCTGAGTGAAGCTTGTCAGCAACATGGAGCTATCAGCATAGAATGTAGCAATTAACAGAAGAAAAGTGGAGTCTGGTCGGAAGAGTGAACAAATGGTTTCAAAGGACAGGAGTGGAGGAATCTTCAGTCTCTTCTCCTCCGCAGGAGAAACTGTATGTTCAGCAGAACCGTACAGCAGACGGCCTGGGATTTTTTAAATGTCTCCTTCACCGTAACGACGTTATTCAGTGGCACGTCATTCGCTGCCAGTGACATTTTCTTTGAAGTCATAAAGGCTGGCACCGCCATAAAAGAGCTGAGGGTGACTATTTTCACCATGCCCTGTGAATTATACCTCTTATTTAAGGTCTCGATTAACTTGTGTCACTTTTTTTCCCGAACTAATCAATTTTCATGATATGAGGCACATAAAATCCCGGGAAACCTTGGATTTCTCTCTTAAAGAGAGCCAGGGCTTATGGCGCTTTCCTGCTCCACCATTTCCCTCATACAGGGACGCAGTAAAATAAAAAGCATGATATGTTTGAGTTGGAGTCATCTCAGGTGGTTACGCTCACCGTTCGGGACAAAGGCCCATTGTTGGGTTTCCTAAACTCCATTAAATGCTCGGTATGTTTGCGAATGAATTCGGCGTTTGAATGGAAATATGCCGTTTGTGGATTTGTCGAATGCAGTAGACCTAGTAGATGTTATTGATGTCCTAGAACAGGGTACCTGATGTTTCATCAAATGAGTCTGAGACTGAAACCAAAAGGTTTCCAATTATACTGAATTCTGAACACTTTTAAATCAGTTTTATTAACATTTTTTTCTTATTGCTGTATCTGTATCTCCCAGGTAAAGAATTAAGTCTGTTTTAATATATATACATTTAGTTTAATATCAGCAACTACATTTCAAGTACATTATTGTTCTGGGTGCTAAAGACAAGCGCAATATGATATATAGACTCATCATCAAAAGAACAGGAATCAACCGACAGCCATGAAGCTTGTTTGGTAGGTTTGACATTGTGAGACATGCGAATGAGTGCTAAGAACAATTCATTGGATAAGCTGAATATATTCAGATCTATATACCATTTATTGGTCAGCTTCTTTCATATTTGTCTGCATTCTTATCTACAAATAAATTTATCTTCATACAATTTATGTCCTATTAGTGCTATGTAATTATATCCAGACTGTTCTCGTTCTGCCTGTATGATCCGGATATGGCAAGGCAGCTTTTAGTGTGTTGAAATGTTGGAATTGGAGCAATTGATCATCTTCACCAATTTTAGGATTGTTAGAGAATTGTATCATTCTGTTTGTTCTTAGTCTTTAATTTGATTCTGATTCTGATTTGAATTTACTGTTGTTTCTTTGTTGTTGATTGACCTTTTAGTTATTGTTTTACTTCTTGTCCAGGACTCACTTGCAAAATAGATAAATGATGAATAAATAAAATAAAATAAAATGTAAGCAAATGAAATTTCAGCATTTAATTTATCGATCTTAGATCTTTAGATCTCAGTTCACCATATCCATGTATTCTGTGGTCGCACCCTCAACCCATTGGCTTCTCAGCAAGCCAAGTGACCGGGCCGTCAACTTGTGGTCCAAAAGCAAGGGTGAACTTTTAATGCTAGTCCGTTCAAATCTTGTACTTGAACTCTTTGGCGACGCCCGTAGTCGAGGCCTTTAAACCGTATTATGCTGGAGACTTTAAGCCATGAGAAATGGAGCAACTCTGAAATACATTCCTGCGTTAATAAGTCCGTTCTGGTAAAAGTTATGACGTCGTCTGATATGATCAACCATGAAGTACATTACAAAGGTAATGTGACTGTGGGAAACCGTTCCTGAGCAGAGTGTATATTTTCATTATCAAAAACATTGAGCCATTTATCCCGAGAAGTCGGAATAATCATTAATGGGCCGAAATTTATGATGCCGGATTCCCCAACTAATGCGAAAGACTCCAGGTGTTACTAATGGCCCCGCGGAAATGTGCCGGGGTTCGGCGCGGCGGCTAAATCGAAGGTAATAGTGGCACACTTAATCTGCTCAGATGAAGAGCAATTTAACTGACACGTTGATTGGATTCTGTAAGAAGTGCTTAATGGTGGACTTAAGGAAGCAGAGTTGAAATGGCAGTGAATGGGGTGACTTAAAAGTCATCTGTTTGGACTCAGAAGTCCATGAAAGCTGTTTTTTTTAATATAATTCTCCAGTGTCTTTGAGAAGGTAACCTTCTCTCCTCACCTGCTCATTTAAAAGGGATCAGAAAGACTGAGAGATGTTAGGATAGGTGTTTTTAGTAATGCATTTAATTCATTCATAAACTGTTCACCTTTTAATGGCACATTTAATTCATTTACACACTCATTGTCAAAAGAACGGTAGCACCCAGAAGGAGGTGTGGGATTGCAGTGCTGTTGGGAAGGAAGATAAAGGTTATCAGGAACAATAAATGATGATAAATTTGGACTGATATGATCAATATTTATTGAGCTACACATACAGAAGTCTGTCTCTCAGTATGGCGTCAGGCCCCCATGTTTGCTAACCCAACATGCCAGACGTCTCAGCATGGAGCTGTAGAGGTTCCTAATGGTGTCCTGTGATAATCCATCCCATGCAGCTTGAACATTCTCACACAGTTCCTGCAGATGGTGTGGTAGGGGTGGAGGTGGAGTGACACCAGGCCTTCTGGACATGTGACACGTGACAACAAACCGTTCATCTTGGTGCTGACCACGGTGCCTCCACACACGGATGCGTTGGTCGTCTCCACCAAGACAAAAGCGGGACTCGTCACTGAAGATGACCCGCTGCCATTCTGAGTCAATCCATGACAGTCTGGCACGACACCATTGCAGTCTTTGGTGACGTTGACGTGGTGTTAACGGCGGTCGTCGTAACGGTCTGCATGCATTGCCGTCTGCCAATGGTGCTGGCACTAGCTGGATGACTCATGGAGGGCATCACTGCTTGCTGAATCGTTCCTGTTGGGTCAGTCAGGTACAGTGATAAGGCCCATCCGTGCTTACGTCACATGCGCAGCTGAGCATGAAACTCGAATCATTCGCACAATGTCCCACCTACCCACTACTCATTCCTGTTGGTTGATTCCTTCTGGGTGCAGCTATTAACCATGCAAAATCCTCAGGATCAGGTTTGCATAAGTGCATATTTTAGAGCATATGAAAACATGCCACTGGTTTCAGACTCATTGATTAACCCTGCTGTAAATGGGAGGGAGGGGGGCTGCATTGATTCGGACCCCCTGATGATGATGTACCGCCCCGCCTTCCCCTTACTTTCATGTTTATGTTAGTTTGCAAGCCTTCGCTTTAATCGTTGTGGGTCACCAGCTTTAACTGTATTGCTGAAAAGCAGGACGGGATTTATTCACTAAGTTTTATCGATTGGCGTCGCCCTGGCCTTGTTTGATTTACAGAACATGGCAGAAGGCTGAGCTTCACGCTCGGGTTCCCTCGCACTTGACCAAACCGGTCAGCACCATTTCTGCGGTCAAAGGCCACAGAACTACAGCGAACGGTCTTCAGGAGTGCCAATTCAGGAGACTGTATTGCCGAATACCAGATGAAATTACGCTGGGAAGCCTAAGGAAGAGTTGTCAGCCGGCAGCGGTATTCCCTGGAGTTTTTTTTTTCCTTCTTTTCCCATAATTGCGCTTCTGGCAAAAGTTTAAGGGTGCTGAGTTTGTTGAATATCCATTGCGATTTGCAAACCTAATATCGGCGACAATCGGGAGAGTGATATGCAGCATAAAGGCTTTTGCTTCTCTGTGTTCCACGCTCGTCATCCGTCCTTCTTCCGTGTGAGGGGAAAAGTCTGAGGGACAATTTTGGAGAGCTCGGATTAGATGAAAGAGGACACGGCAACATATGGAAGACAGGATCAAACAGCGCCAGCGCTCTCCCTGTGCCTGTGTTTGTACTGGGAGAGCATGTATACTGCATATCATTTAGATTGGAGCTCTTTGTAGAGGCAGAGGCTGCCAATAACTCCACCCTTATTATACTTCAGCACAGCAACAAGCCTGACTGTACTTCCTTCTCCCTCTAATCCTCAAAGGCAAGCCGAAGACCAAAGGTAATTTTAGATAAAAAACACAACGCCGGGTAGCACGGCACACATTGTGTGTGTTCATAATACATGTATGTGTTCGTTCGCAGCGTGAGGGAAAGAAAGGGAAATATGCATCATACAGAAAAGGACTTTTTCCTTTTCCCATAATGTGAATTTGGTTGCGCTTTAAACCAGACTGCAGTATGCGTGTTCCTCACTTTCCTGTACTCCTGCCTCCAGGAGGTTTTCTGAATGGATGTAAATGGAAAGTGGGGGGTGGTGGGTTATACACACCTGGCTGAACAACAAATGAGGCACAACTTTCACGTTGGCCCAACATCGGCATGATAAAACATGTATACGAGTCTTTATGTGAACATTCCCGTTTGCCGGGATCTCTCATCTCGGAGTGGATCAGCGGGCCAGGCTCAGGCACTTGCCGGAGGATTTCAGCACTTTTCCGCGGCGTGTTAAGGACGCCCCGCCGCTGTGCCCGTCCGAGCGTGGCCGGATGCCGAAATAAATGGTCCTGGGGCTCACCTGTCGGGAAGAGTGATTCCGCGCGGCGGACTGTTGCGGCTGCTCCGGTGACAGGCGGGCCCATCATGTAGAAGTAATAGGGTCAAGCAGCTGGATGGAGATTTGGCGCACAGTGAGGCCAGAAGGCCTCGGCCCCTCGCCGGCCACGATGAATGGCCCGATGGAGTCGCCGCGACCTGTTTATTACGCCGTTTTTCTGCTCCGCTGCAATCCGGTAATGATCGCCACGCCGCTTGATTG
>CM067491.1:1426272-1450319 GCA_034552555.1 Semaprochilodus insignis | reverse complement strand
CGCCTCTCCAGGCTGAAAGTGGGCGATGGTGGGAGAATTGTGCCTGCTGACCCATCGCCGTGCCCTGCCAAGGGTTCAATTTACCTCCCCTGACAGGCAAATGATAAGTTGCAGCCCCCTACCAACCCCCGCCGCCGCTGCTGCCGCCACCGCCACCCCCCCTCCCGTTCCTCCTCTCCACTTGCGGAGAAACATGCTAGCGGAGCAATGCAGGGTTAAACCCGCGGCCTTTAATTAGTGCAGGAGTTTTACTTGACTGAACAAGTTCAAAAAGCTAATGATGTTTACACACATGCTCTACATGTATAAACAACGCTGATATTTTCAATTAACACAAAACAAGTGCTTCTGCAAATCTACATTTACAGCGAGCAATTATTGAGAAAGCAAACAGGCTCCGAGGCCGGTTCGACTCCGGCTGGCTCCGTTTCCTGCACATTCTCCACGAGCTGGCCCATTTCCATGCGGGAAAAAAGGAGCACGCTTTAATATGCGCCATTTCACAATGCTCGGGGTTAAAGAAAGATCACGCTGCTGTCTGTTACCTTTCCCAGCATGCGGGCTAATGTGAAAACAACATGCCGTTGGACTTTTGCACTGGAGCCTCTGCTTTTTCCATAGCACCGTGCCGTAATTAGCCAACGCCGTTTCACAGTAGATTTTTCAGCACTTTCTGAAAAGCCTCTCCGAACAGCACGTAGCTGCAGTCCCATGTTTGGCAGAAGGTATGGGAAGCTATAATGGTTCATGGGAACTCGCCGAGCGAGCAGCGTGGAAGCATTGCATTGCATTTCCAGATGGACTTCAAATAAAGTGTATTTAAATGCAAGATGTTTTTAAAATAGACCATGACTTACTGGAGAGGTTGATGGGGTCTGGCTATAACTCAAGGTGCATAGTCATTAGGAAAAGAAAACCCCGCTACTCCGGAGTGTGTGTTGGCCCCGTGCGGTACAGCGCCAAGGTTTTGTCTTACACGTTGTTCTCTCCTGCCAGGTTTTTAATATTCAGGCTACCCCCGCGCCTTCCTGCAAATGAGATTGACAAGTATAGGTCAGGCTGTTTTATGCTTTAAGGAAGTGCTAAAAGATATTGGAATACTGGAGTTAATACGGACCGAACCATAACAGCCGCGTACGCTTACACATAAAACCTCGTCAAATCAACCAGCTGCTCGAGACATTAGTCAATTAGAGAGTCTGGCTATGTAAATGTGACACTAAAACCATAATGTTTTAGATAAACCAAGCGGAGTTGTTCGCCAGATGTTGAAATGAGGTGAAACATAGGCTGTACAGCCTGCGGCGAGAAAGGCCGTTACACTACACAAAAAAAGCCAGGTCTAGGCCCTTACCATTGAATTGTGGGTGTGCATTGTTTATACATAAAGGCAAAGACTGCACTCAGACAGTCTACATATGCGGTTTTGGTAGGACCTGGATATGATCAGGCCTGAGAGCTGTACATCTTGGCTTAGTTGAGTGAGAAAAAATCAGTAGGCATACAAAGACCCATATGGTGTAAAGTAATATTGTACAGCTAGGATCAAATCTCAATCACGTTTGACTGCATTTCTGCTGCGAAGGCCTCAATATTACAGCACATAGTCAAATAAAGCACCACAATAGGTTCAGACGTCTTACATTTATGACATATGGCAGACATTCTTATGTGGAATGACTTGATCGTGTTATAGAGGTAGCCTTCAAATGCTCCTTCAAATCCCAAAAGTCAAACAATGATGGAACCTGTGAACGTTCTCACGATCACTTCGTTCTTTATTGAGACATCATTGTGGTTCAAAAAGGGTCTAAATTCTCTCAACTCCAGTCCTCGTGGTAGTACATCCGTGTCCAAGCCAAGCCGAGTCACAGGTAAGTTTGGTGCTAGTGGGCTCTGACGTTAACTAGTTTGCCCAAACTGGCTCTTTGCGGCTACCGTTGACATGGGCTATAGGTTTTAAAGGGTGTTTCTTGCTACGAACCCACATCTTCATGTTTTGGGTGTTAGCCATTTTTCCGTGCTGCCCATGGGTAGCCATCCTTAGATAGCTAGTTAGTTGTCTTCATCAGCTCTTGTCTTGACTTATAAGCCTGACAACTAAAACATGCAGATGTAGGTTCATAGCAAGAAACACCCTATAAAACCCGTAGACTATATTAAGGGTATCCAAAGGGCTAGTTAGCTTTTTCCAGTGGGTGCTAACGTCAAGTAGGTTAGCTAGGCAGCTAATGTTAAAGCCCACTGGTTTCAAACTGAGTTTTTCCTCATTGGTTTAAAAATTGTAGCTTGCCTTATCAACTGCAGACATCTCCTCTTCTCTTTCTCATCACAAGGACAGCGCTAGAATGGTAACCAAGTCAGGCTCAGGTCTGTTTAAACACCAAGAGAAGCTCAGCCACTGCAGTAGAAGCTTGGACTTGAAGGTCGATACGTCACAGCTTAACAAGCGGATTGTACAGTAGAATGTGAACTCCATTCTTCCTTTTCTAGGGCAGGGAATTAAACTAACAAAGCATCATTACACTCTCTGTCTTTGGAGCTTTTTTAAGTTATATAGCCTTTTAATAATGAGACCATGAGGTTTAATCAGATAGCCAGCATATATCGGTCCTCTGGCTTGATCCCGTCGGCACACCGCTGACTGTTTGCCACTGCTGGTCCACCCTCGGACCACCCAGTTTATTGTACTGCATACAAAACCTACTTTTTAATCTCCTGAAACAGATTTTAGATGTGCACATATTAGAAAATAGACTGAGACAAATATTATAAATAACTGAACTGAACTAAAACTAAAAAAACACAATGGGACAATATGAAATGATTTAGTTGCAAATGCTGTTGCTGAGGCTAAATCTGATTCGCTAGGCTAATTTACAGGATAACGAAAGTAAGACATGGGGGAAGAATAAGTGAATTGGACTTGAGCAATGACAAGGAGCAATGAAAAGTGGTAGTTTGTCTAATATGCTGCTTAACCAGAAAATGCTGAGCCAATGGAACAGTGGACCGCCAGCTTTGCCCTTAGTGGGCCAACAGTGGTCCGCCAACCTCTTGCTACTGGGGTATTTTTTTTCCCAGAGATTTTAACCAACATGGAACCAACAAAATGCACCAGTGGAAGGAGGGTCAATCAAACAACTGGTGCAAATGAATTAAGAAAATGCTGATGACAGTATGTGTACAGTTAGTGATACGTTGATTTTGCACACTACACACTGCAGCACATTGATTGTAGTTGCTTCCACAGACTTTCCGTAATTCCTCTAAATTCTGGGCTGAATGATGGTAAGTTCATAAAAGGTATTACAATATACGCCCCATTCCCTGCATATGCTAAATGGATTTTTGTTCTTCTGAGCTCACAGAGTTACTCAGCTAGTTAGCTTACTATTGGCTTAAAAGCTAATAGCAGCAACCGTGTGCCTCTTGTGTCTTCTGGAGAGCTGACAAGTCCTTCATGCAAGAGCTGCAAGAGCTGCAAAGCCTAACAAGTGGAAATGACTACATTTCACTGGGCACAGTAGCATGTGGCTTATAGTGTCAGTGCAAAGTATCCGAACAGTCTCAAGGAATATTGTTCTCTCTGCTGTCTGGTTCACTTCCTCTCACAGGCGTATGGCCAGAGCAGGTTAGTCAAAGCAGAATTAACTATTAAGTATCTCCTGACAGCATGATGATGACACTCATATCACATGGCGTGGTGTGCTTAAAACTAAAGGCTGCTGGATATACCTGTCCCGGGAAGAAGGAAGAAACTTGAACTGCTGTGGAACGTTCAGATTAAAGTTAAATTCCATATTTAAACTTCCTAGATCTAAACAAGAGACAGAGTAGTATGATGTGAAATGCTCCATTACCAGATGAGAACTCTTCACAGTGGTGGTCATGGGAACCGAACATCAGAAGAGTTCTGTAGAGTCTAAAAGATGAGTTTTCAGTACATTATACATACCTACCTTGTGTCTACACTCTTTGTCCATCTTATCAGCTCCAATGACCATGTAGGAGCTCTTTGTAGTTCTACAGTTCCAGACTGTAGTCCATCTGTTTCTCTGTATACTGTATTACCCTGTTCTTCAACGGTCAGGACCCCCACAGGACCACCACAGAGCAGGAATTATGTGGGTGGTGGGTCATTCTCAGCACTGTAGTGACACTGACGTGGTGGTGGTGTGTGCTGTGCTGTGGTGAGTGGATCAGACACAGCAGTGCTGCTGGACACCTCAGTGTCACTGCCGGACTGAGCATCGTCCACCAACCAAAACTATCCAGCACAACAGCCTCTTGTCAGGAGAGTCCTGTGACCACTGATGAAGGACTAGAGGATGACCAACACAAACTCTGCAGCAGCAGATGAGCTATCGTCAGTGTCACTGCAGTGCTGAGAATGATCCACCACCCACATAATACCTGCTCTATGGTGGTCTTGTGGGGGTCCTGACCATTGAAGAACAGGGTAATACAGTATACAGAGAAACAGATGGACTACAGTCTGTAAGTGTAGAACTACAGAGTGCTCCTATATGGTCAGTGGAGCTGATAAGATGGATAAAGAGTGAGATACAGAGACTGGAGTAAGTAGTACTAAGTATGAAAGAAAGAAAAAGTAGCTTTGAGTCACTGATGAGTGATTCTAAGAGACACACACATTTTCCCACAGCCCACATTGTTAACACGTGCATGAATACACACACTGACGCCCTGACACGCTCATGCACGGGAAACGAAAAGGAAGCATGAAATCATTTCATAATTCATTTACAGCATTTCTCCACTTAGAGTGGTTTTGTGGTTGCGTCCTACCACTGCGTTCTCTCTGTAAACAAACCAGTGAACATCTGCACTTGTGTCCGTGAGTCTATACTTCTGTTTCAATTAGGAAAGCAAAGGTGCTTCACACTATGCTAAAGCGCTAAAGCTCAGTCGACTGCACCAGGCCCCCCCGCAGTGCTCATACCGAAGTGTAAGACTTAACATAAGGAAGGAGAATGCAGTTAGGTGCCAACACGCGTAAGCACCCACTTTCAATAATAGTAACAAGCTAATTAATCTTCAGCTCTTGCCGTGCTCGTGCCGGAACAAAAACTTTGCTCATTTACAGTGAAAGATGGCGGCTAGAACTTTTTCCACAGCACACTCCTCGCAAAAAGAATGGCCTCTGACTTGGATATGCTTATTGGATGTATTATAGCATTCTAAATTCTTCTCTGATGTCTATATCCACTCATCATCAAAAGAATAGCTGTGGGATTGCAGTGCTACTGGGAAGGAAGATAAAGGTTACCAGGATCAATAAATGATGATGAATTTAGACTGATATGATCAATATTTATTGAGCTACACATACAGAAGTAGTGTCTCTCAGTATGGTGTCAGGCTGCGATGTTTGCTATTGCAACATGCTAGACGTCCCGGCATGGAGCAGTAGAGGTTCCTAATGGTGTCCTGTGATAATCCATCCCATGCAGCTTGAATATTCTCACACAGTTCCTGCAGATGGTGCGGTAGGGGTGGAGGTGGAGTGACACCAGGCCTTCTGGACGTGGGACGTGTAACGCCAAACCGTTCCTCTTGGTGCTGACCATGGTGCCTCCACACACGGATTCGTTGGTTGTCTCCACCAAGACAAAAGCAGTGCTCATGGTACGTCGGTTCTATGTACCAAACTATGTTATTTAACTATATAACCAATGTAAATACAGTTTGCCGTGGCAACTTCAGTTCTTCGTTTGGAACAATGGTTATATGGTTTCATTCACTAAAGGTGGTTCTACTATGGCATCACTTCAGAAAACCCTTTCTTAACACCTCTAAAAAGGGTCTTTATTCACATCTAACAAAAAGAGAGAGGCTTGTAGGCCAATGCAAATATCTCTCTCCTTTTTTGGTGCCCGGCTGTGCTCCTTGCTATTCCGATTCAGCGGAAATATCTCTGTGCATCCATCACCACAACAGGTTCACGTTCTCGCCCTGTTGCAGAGAGAGTGCTGTCACAGGCTGCCAAATTCAGGCTGTTTACCTTCTCCGTGTGAGGGTAACATTGTAAAGATAAGTTAGCGTATCCATGTTCTGTGTTCCACCTTTCTCTAATACCTACAAAATAACCCCGTGGGGTATACTGTGGCACAAAGTTGTTTTGCCTGTACAAAAGCAAAGCTGTCCCCGAGGGCTCCTCGCCGTGGCAGCGTCTGTCTTCCGCCTCACGGGACCGACTCCCAATCATCAGGGGTCTCCAACTCGACAGCCAATCACAGGCATGCTATTAGTAAGCGGCTCTCTCTCTCTCTCTCTCTCTCTCTCTCTCTCTCTCTCTCCCTCTCCCCCCCCTCTCTCTCTCTCACCATCTCTCTCTCTCTCTCTCTCTCTCTCTCTCTCTCTCTCTCTCTCTTCTTTTTCATTCAAGGCAGAAGAGACTGACAGTGATTGTCAGTTAAATCAACCATAGTTTCCCCTTATTTTAAGTCTCAGCAGCTTTTAAATGGCATCAAATTACAATGAAATACAGGTCGAATGAATTAATGCAGTGACACGTGTATGCGTTTTTATTCACTGAATCTGCAAGGGCTTGCATTTGGCCCCCTGCTTGATTTGCACACTGTCATTACTATGTAATAACATGTAATTACATATTAGTTACATGGTCAAATAACATTTGTTGCCTCTTCTAGCGTAAAGCTAGCTTTATAAGAAATATGTTTGTGCATGGTGGCCTTCACTGCGCGATAAGTCTTAAAATTAAGGTATTATTTAAAAACATTATTTTGTCTATAAAACTCTGTGGTGTAGTAAAGGATCGTTCCCGCTTATTTGGGATGAGTGCAATCAGGATGGATTATTCTCCATCTCTTCCTCGACCAGTGCTTACAAGCCTACAGCATTTTCGTTTAGACTTTTTGCTCTCTCCCTCTCTTGCTCGCTCTCTCTCTCTCTCTCTCGGACCCTCGGGCCTAGCCCCCCACTTCATCACCCTCTCTGGCAGATCACTATGAGGGGGTTATTAATAATTTTGTCTGTGTGCTACAGATGTTGCACAAATGAACGAGGCTTCACTGTGGTCTCACGACACCGGGGCGCCTCAGGTGCTGAGCGCAGACCCAAATCTGTCTCCCTCCTCCTACCTCATCCCTCCATCAGCAAAGCAAAAGAAGGGAGAGAGGAAGAGAGCGAGGAGTGCGGCCAAACACGCCCCCTCCTCTTCTCTACCTACAGAGAGAGTCGTGTTGCAGAGTGATGGCAATATGTAGCTGGTCTCAGGAGGAGAAACTTGTAAATGATACTAAATCGCGAAGTGTCAAAATCATAAACATGATATAAAGCCCTGTCCCATCCCTTACCCTACTTAGCACTCCAGACTGAATTTGGAGAAACTTCTGTCTCGTTTGAAACATTTTTACGGTGGTCATCACTGTGGTGTTGTTTGGTTATATTGGCTATGAAAACCATGACTCATCAAACATGCTCAGATAGGCTGTGATGCATTTGTAAGGTATTAATAATGTGGATAGAATGCATAACAAATAGTGTTCATAACATGTCATTGCAAAAACACTCATCATTATATCATCGCTGTCCAAAGAAAAACACGTATCTCCATTTTTGTTGATTGTTACTTTTATGCATCATTTGAACACGGCAGCTTCTGTTGACGCTGTATAAAAATTTCATGATGAATGGACCAACAGAAATGGCCCAGAACCAAAAAAAAAAAAAAAAGGTTCCATTGACTTCCATTCAAATTAGATTATGTTTTTGGCCTGTAAAGTTGCCATTTTGGAGACTTGTTTTTTATTGGACAGCGTTGATATATTCCTTTTATATACTGCACTATAATAATAATAATAATATTGATAATAATAATAATAATAATACTTTATTCTTATGTAGCACTTTTCAAGAACCCGAAGTCGTTTACAATAGTTAGTCCACATTAAAATGCATGGGTGTCATACGACAAAGAAAACAGAGCCTCAGTAACAACAAAGACATAGAAATAGACAATATGAGCATGATCATTGTCAAGAGATGTTTAGTGTTGAGGCAGGTTAAGCGAGTGTGAAGAGATGTGTTTTAAGATTAGATTTAAACGCAGAGAGTGAATTGGACTGCTTGACCAGTGGTGGGAGAGGAGCAAGTCTGTGAAATGCTCGGTCACCAAAGCCGTGCACTGTAGTGCAGTGCATATGTAGGTCCATAAGTATCGTAAACAAATTGACCAAGTACTGTCATTTTGGAGTTGTAGTACTTAGTTGCAAATCTTGCGCTCAATTTAGAACCTATAAGCGTCACATGAGCCTGTGTTTCCTCCCTGGTGGTGCTCTGCCAGAGCTGTCTTTAGTTCCTTTGTGTTTTCAGGATGTCTTACCTTCATTGTTGCTCTCAGTAAGTGAAATGCAGTCATGATTAGATTGAGCTCAGGTGATTGACTTGGCCATTCAGAATGTTCCTCTTCTTTGCCCTACGGAAGTTGCTTTTACGGTATGTTTCAGATCATTTTCCACAGGTGACTCATTTGTCTGAAGCTTACCTAATAGCATGTAAAACCTCCACAAGCACCAATAACAGCTGTGATTGGATTTGGCATGTACTGGACAAGTTTCTGGATGTAGGCCACATCAGTGTTCAGCCACTCTTGCCACTCTTCTCAATTCTGAGGAGAATTTCCTGTAGGCTGGGATTTTAGCCACTTCTGGTAGACCCCTATGACCATATGCTTCCATCCATCCGTTTTTTCATTAATTTATATTATCAATAAATACGAAGGAACCAGATGTACTGGCAGTAATACATACCCCTGCTACCTCCATATGTGGAGATATGCTTTGTACCATATGCAGGTCTTTTCCTTCTTTGCCCATCATTCTGATAGAAGTCGATATTTGTTCATCTGTTCATAAGATGAAACAAAGAACTGTATGGATGTTTTAGATGTTTTTTTTTGTTTGTTTGTTTGTTTTTTTTATGATTTACATCTTATGGTAAACCCTCTGTATTAACTGTGGTTGTTACGTCTTTAGATTGTGGATTTTGACACTGGAAGTCCGACCATCTAGAGGAATTTTACACAGGAGAGAAACTCGTCTGTTATCCCCTACGGTTGTTTTCCATCATTTTGTCATGTTTCTGAGCTGACTAGGCTTTTGAAGAATGGCCCAAAAAGTTGGTGGGACATACTTACTGTTTTGGCTGTCTCTCTCTGATGGGCTTGTTTTTGGTGTTTCAGGTTTGCTTCATATTGGGAGCAACAGTTTCCAAATCCAAACATCACATTTGAAATCAGTTCTTATCTGCTTACTAGTAAGTGGAATTATGAAGCATTAACACACACCTGGCCTTGTAACAGCCAATCAACCAACCGTGCAGTCACTTCTGAGCCGTGTTACTTCTGAGCCACTTGGATATAGCTGACTTGATGTAAATACCCTTGTATATTACAGCTGTAATTCTACACTTTGAGCTCATGTTAATTATTTAATTTCTCCAATATGTCCAGCTAGACATCTAAAATAACCATAACTTTTTCAACCTCCAAATATTTATGAACCTAACTTTACCTGAAGTTGTTAAGTACTCTAACTGAAGTTACAGTTCACGTTCTTTCGGAACTTACTGTAGTTTCATGTGGATGAATTCACTGCGCTAGTGAGCTGTCTAGCTACAATCTAGCCAACCATGACAAGTTGATTTGCTTCTTTCCTTTTAAAAGATGACCAGAGGGACATTTCCAGTTGGGCAGTCACAATATCCAATGGTGGTGGACACCTGATAAAATTGGGTACGGCAGCTGGTGTTGAATATGTTGAATGTTATATATATATGGATGGTTGAAAAAGTGACACAACTTTTAACAATGTGGACTGTATCTCTACACAAATGAGACAACTACCATCACGTGGTAGTACAATTCAAGCCATGCCATCCACACCTACTTTTAATCCCTGTGTTACCTCGTGTCCTGAAAAGACATTTGTGGTGATGTTGTGGGCTCACTATACAGTTGCTAGCTTCTGGTGGAGTTTTACACAGCAGGATTCTCTAAAACTAGGCCAGCGAGTGGTAGAAGTGGTTAGCAGACAGCAGCAGCAGCGCCCTCTGTTGGCTGAAACAAGCCCAACGTGAGACGTCAGCCTGTCTGCTCTACTGCAGGTCTTTCTTAGGACTTTCGGGTGTGTTTTTAATTCACAGATAAAACCAGACCTTTCCAGGGACGACTCCAGCTGGGGACCGTCTTCGGAAAATGAGGTTTGAGGGGTTTCCTGTAATGCGTTTGAAGCTGTGCATGCTGTGGTTTTGGTCGAGGTTTAGCTAGCAATTAAATTGAACTCAAGACCCGAGACGGAATATCTCCGTCCAGTGTTTAATACATTAACCCAGTGCCATGGCTTAGTTTTGCTTTGTCTTTGTCTAATTTGCTTTGTCTTGTTTGATTATACTCCTACAGGGGTCAGCCAGTCATTCTGTGGCTGAAGGTCCACCATAACCAGCTCTTCTTATATAAACAGTTTATAACAACAGTCTTTTCCCTGTTAGTGTTTGGAACTACATTGACACTGTGAGGAGGATGGTGAGATGGAAATAAAGGAAGCTGGTGGTCTTCCAGTATTGTCCTTCTCGGAGGTATGAGTACAAAAAGCATGCAAACAGGTATGAATGGCAAGTGATATCCAAAGAGCAGCAGCGGAAAGACATAAACTATGACTTTTCCATGACGCGTGGGCGTGCGCTAGCGCCGACTGAACTCGGCCTGGGATGAGGAGCGCGTGAGTGGCGGCTGCTGTCCGCAGCCTCATGTTTCACACTGACCTCCGCTTCCTGTGCTGAGAGCAAAGGCCGTGAGTGGCAGCTCCAGCAAAATCCCTTTCCTGAAGCCCGGAGTTATGAAGAGGTGCTGCCGTGTTAAACATCTGCTCCATCCATTACTGGGAGAGCGCGGGAGAGAGAGAGAGAGACATCGATAAATCTCAGGCCTCTAGTGGGGAGACATTTTCCAAAGCACTCCTCCTCCACCTTCTTCTATCTCTTTTTCCCCCCTCCCTACCAAGCTCCCTTCATCCTTGAGAGCAGGTTGTAGAAATACACTGTTGATGAGCGGATTGAGAATAGCGAGGTCAGTTTTATGCACTGCGCACAGTCAGTAGGTGATAATATAGCATCAAACAAACCGGTATGGATGCCAGCATTGCAGCAGCTTATGCTTCTGGTGTAGGTTCATGGCTTGGCTGTAGAAACTAATAAGATGGTCAGTACATTATGTGGACGTTCAGGGTTCTCCTAACTTACATATCCATTTTACAATACGGTTCTTTGAAAGAAGTGGTCTAGTACAGCTTCTTTATGGTATTGGTTCCCGAACCAGTCCAGATTTTCTCCTTTGCTATGCAAACAAGAACCAGTTTGAGAACCACTGGTCTAGGAAACCGAGCATGGTTCGTTTGGACCACTGCTCCAGATAGCCATTTCCCTATTTAACCACCCTCTATTTTTTAGGTATGGGATGCTGTAAAAATGTCTTATTGTATCAGTGACCGAAATGATCAGGGTCTTCAAATCTCCAGTGGCCACTTTATTAGGTACACCTCCTTGTATCTTTGTACCTTTGTAGTTGTACAGTTTCTCTGTATACTTTATTACCCTGTTCTTCAATGGTCAGGACCACCACAGAGCAGGTATTATGTGGGTGGTGGATCATTTTCAGCACTGCAGTGACACTGACATTGTGGTGGTGTGTGTGGTGCTTGTGTAGACTGAGAATCGTCCACCAACCAAAACTATCCAGCCAACAGTGTCCTGTGGGCAGTGTCATGTGAACCCTGATGAAGGACTAAAGGATGACCAACACTGCACTGTGCGGCAGGAGATGAGCTATCGTCTCTGGCTGTACATCTACAAGGTGGAGCAGCAAGGTAGGAGTGTCTAATAGAGTGGACAGGGAGTGGACACAGTGTTTAAACACTCCAGCAGCACTGCTGTGTCTGATCCACTCACACCAGCTCAACAGACACTAACACACCACCACCACGTCAGTGTCACTGCAGTGCTGAGAATGTTCTTACAGCAGGAACAATTTCACTGCATCATATACAATTTGGACACATCGGTCACACACAAACTGTCCTGTAACCAATAGAGGAGGATTTTGAAGGGAATAGAGTGGCTCCAGCAGCCAGGTCTCCACATATGTCCTATAACCTCCGTGTGGCCCACGTGAAACGAAGCGTGCACCCACACGGTTGACCGAAGGATGGCACTTGTCTACGGCTGCTACGAAATTGTTAATTGTGTCATGACCGTGGGATCGACTCATTACTTAAACATGTTTCCGCTCCGCCAGCGGAGACGGTAATGTGTTGAGAGCGCGGGACGCTATGATAAGCCAGACGTGCCAACTAAAGGAGATAAAGTATAAGATTTGTTGAATATTTCATATTAACTAGATAATTCATTTACAAAAGCACATTCATTTTCCTCCTGCATAATGGCGCGCTGGTCTAAAATGGAGACTGTGAGTTCAAACTTTTAAAAAATTCACATATTTGCATCAATTTTTAAAAGGGGGGTTTATATCTAATGAATTTAGATTTAATTTGGCATGGCATAAAATCCATTTGTACCGCTTTTAATTAAGAATGCAGTCCATGCAATTAGAATTATGAGCAGAGCCTTCATCAGTAGGTCCTGGGAGAACCCCAGTCGAAAAAATTATGTTAATGCTTTACACTGAAAACACTTTGCATGAAGCAGATTTTTCTCTTCTTTCTTTTTTTTCTTTTTTTGTCTCTCTCTCTCTTTCTCTCCGTCTCTTTCTCTCTGCCTCTTCTCCGGTCGAGAGGACGGTCCTCTAAAAGCCTCGTCTTTAAGCCGCTTTTCAGACGCGGCGCTGGAGCTTGTTTATTCTTTTGTTTATGCGAGCTTGAGTACACAGAGCATATGCCAGCTGTGCTCATGGCAGCGGATTTAGAGGGTGATGATAATGTGGCTTTAAGTGTTGCTCTACAAAACGCGGCGGCGCTGCGGCAGGGTGTGGTGCACGCTCTTTATGAATTACTGAACATGAGGTCCAGGCTGTAGGTCTTTAGGTCCATGTTGAATCTTTAAGTGTGCGGAGTGAGTGAGAGAAATGACAGTGCGGTTTGTTGTTATGGCCCGCGCTACTCATTTCTAGTATGCTGTGTCGTTTCAGCTTTTAAAGTGAGTTTTTATATATACATATATTTTATATTTTATACATGTATTTATACACTCATCATCAAAAGAATAGTTCCACAAAAAGCTGCACCCAGATGGAATCAACCGACAGGAATGAAACTTGGTGGGTAGGTTTGACATTGTGAGACATGCAAATGATTCAAGGACGTACCTGACTGACCCAACAGCCACGATTGTGGACATTCAGTGAGTAAAAGTTGGTGTGGCAATAGCTGTGGTTGCTATATTAGTTATATGTATACGGTTATACAGGGGTTGGACAATGAAACTCAAACACCTGGTTTCAGACCACAATCATTTATTAGTATGGTGTAGGGCCTCCTCCTCCTTTTGCGGCCAATACAGCGTCAGTTCGTCTTGGGAATGACATATACAAGTCCTGCACAGTGGTCAGAGGGATTTTAAGCCATTCTTCTTGCAGGATAGTGGCCAGGTCACTACGTGATGCTGGTGGAGGAAAACGTCCTTCTTGGTGGTATGCTGACATTACCCTGGATACCGTGGCTCTTGATACATCACAAAGACTTGCTGTCTTGGTCACAGATGCGCCAGTAAGACGTGCACCAACAATTTGTCCTCTTTTGAACTCTGGTATGTCACCCATAATGTTGTGTGCATTGCAATATTTTGAGGAAACTGTAAAACTGTGCTCTTACCTGCTAATTGAACCTTCACACTCTGCTCTTACTGGTGCAATGTGCAATTAATGAAGATTGGCCACCAGGCTGGTCCAATTTAGCCATGAAACCTCCCACACTAAAATGACAGGTGTTTCAGTTTCATTGTCCAACCCCTGTATGTATAATAGTTCATATTGTATATAGTATATATTTATCTAAACTGTAAAGTTTAGATAAATGGATGTTGTTTGTGATTTTAAAGACTCCACAGGCTTACACAGAAACAATATATATATATATATACACACATACACATAGCTCTAGTTCCCCTTACATGATGGACAGATGAATAGAATTGGTTTTATCCTCCTGTAAAGTTCCATTTTGGAGGTTTTTAAGGTGGACTGTATAATTCCATAAGCGCTATTTTATGGTTTGATGTCTTCACTTTTATTCAACAGTAAAGTATTAAGATACAAATAAGGAGAACCTGCTATGAGGAGTCATGTCTGAACTTATGACTGGCACTGTAACTTGTATACATTGGAATTCTATGTCTAGCTCTGATCCCATAGTGCAGCACACAATAGCAAGCAGTGCATTACATAGGGCTGCATACAGTTTCAGAACTAGCTGACTATCAGGTCGCTCATCAGATGCAGTTCTGGGGTCTGTAGCACTTTAAATGGAGCAGTTCTCCAGGAATTTGGGAATTAATTTGGGTTTATTTACTGTGGAAACCAGCCTAATTCTGCTGTACATGCACTGGATGCTGTTTTCCTTAGGGCTTTCAGAATCACTCTGCAAAACATCTCCTGTGTGTAGAGTTGCTGTTGGATGCCGTCCCATCTTGCATAACTGTGATGGACCCCATATCTCACTTCCATATAACACAATGGGCTGTATTACACTATCATCAGTACAGTAGTGATAAGGATAGGCTTAGGCTCCGTTTGATGCAGTTAATGAATGTTTAAGCAGCCCCGTAATAGATCAGTGAAGTCATACGAAGTGAGAACAGACCTACAGCTCTTATTCAAACCTTTACATTGAGCTCAAGCTGACTTGTCTCAGCGGTTCATGAGCGAGTCCTCAGCCTCCAGCGATGCTTTAATGGTTTCCATACATCCAAATAGGCAAATAGAGAAATTAGCTTTGCTCTAATGGCTGTAACTCAGAATGAAATCTAATTTCCATTCAGTAACGCACAGCTACCCATCTGGCCTTTTCATATCACTGTCCTGTTAATACCGTTTTGCTGAAGTGTGGACGGAACATTCGTAAGAGCGGGTGGAAGCACACCTAGCACTGATGAAGCACTTTCTCCATCCTGCTAAGCTCATCTCCACCGAAGAGTAGCCTAATCCTCTCAGCATGACAACAGACCATTTTCCCTCCATTTCGCCACTGCGCTGTAGGTGGTTTCCAACTTTTGAGTCATTGCGTTAATGGGAATGGCATCTGGATCTCCTTTCTCATTTCTGGCTCAGTTTCTACACCCACGCTAAACCCGAAGAAGCCCAGGAACACGGGAACAGTCTTCCTATTTCCATTAATGCAGCCTTAACCTCCACACACACACACAGAGCTTTGAGACCGCGATATTCACTCTTCAACACACGCTGTGGTGTCTTTCCCTCAGCTTCCCTCAGAAGCCATGCTCAATGCGTGTTTGGCGCTGATTGAACAAACAGGTCCTCTCTGGAAAACACGGTTTTCGTTGGCAGCGTCAGCCAAATAAATAAGGCCGGATTCAAACAGGCACGGAGTTTGTGCAATAAAAAGTTATTAGAGTGCCCTCTCGCGCGCTCTTTTGGTGCCGAAGCTGACATGAGTTTTATATCCAGATTTATTGTAATAAGTTTATTCTTGGCAGCACGCGGAGCATGTCGGAGGAGACGGATCAGTTCCTCCAAAACAAGGCGCGTTAAAGACTTCTGCCTGTAGCCGCGAGCGCAGTATGAAACAAATAAGTGTTCAGAATGCGTCAGCTCTTCATCTGGAGCTCTTCCGCAGTGGAATACTCATCTAGCCTCCGGATGGATCTCGGATGACATCATCAGGAAAGCTCCTGGGTAAAATTAAGCAGATATTAAAGCTGACCTAGCTTGGCCATAACACAATAATCCATGTGATTCCGCTTTGCATTCAGTGAGCACAGCCCTGTGTTTGTTCAGGTTCCGGGCTGACTGACATGGAATTCCATCAGCTGGTAATAATTGCGGACGTCTGTGCATGTCTTGTGTTTAATTGTGAATAGGAACGTAATTGTGCATATTGTTTTTCTCTATAAACCACCATTTTATATTAAAACTAGAAGGGAATGCAGTGATCCTGTGCAGCTTAAGCTTGGCTAAGATGCTGCTGTTGTGATTGCTATGGCATCCCAGGTGGTTGTTAGGTAGATGCTAGTGATTGCTATCATATCCTACATGGTTCATACAGTGATGTTATGCACTTCTATCACTGTCATATAAGCTAGGTGCCAAACTTTAGCAGCCCATTCATGCCAATGAGTGGTCATGGTAATGAGGGGGGGCGTCTAAAGGCTGCATACAAGTACACCATTCCCCATCAAATTGAACATTCTGGATGGAATGGTGTCGATATGTCAGAATCTGACAAGCTGAGAAACGTGCAGGTTGCCAACGATCCACAGATTTTTAGCCTAGAGTGCTACAATCCTTAACTATTCCTAGTTTTCATTTTAGTAGTCTGGGCTAAATCATTTAGCAGTTTACAGAAAGTTCTAGCTAACTATTTGTCATGCTTACAGGTTCTCTTCCTGCCTCAAACTTCAAACTTCCAAATGTCCAAACACTTTATTTCCCACTATGCACACTCTCATGATGTCAACTCCACATGTCCATCATCAGCCAATCACAAACTGCCTTTCTCTTCAGCTTCACCTGAGTACTGATTCTCAACACCAGAACACAATTCCAAGATCTGTTCCCAGCTTGGAATGGTCTATTCTAAAAACAGTCTGAGAATATGCCCTGCAATGTTCCATTAATGTTTTCAGGAGGAAGTTTTCCAGAATGTTCTTTCTAAAGGTAGTACCATCTCAGGCCTCAGTAACCTGACGTTCTTTAACACTTTATTAGAACTTGTAGCCAAAGTCGTGGGAACGTTCCCTGCTAGCTTCCCTGCTCTGTTTGTCTATCATGTCTTTTGGTTTTTTGGTTATCCCTTTGTACTTGGTCACTGGTTGGTTTGTTTGCTCTGGTTTGACTCTTGTTTGTTCCCTTGGCTCTACCTCCTCTCTCCCTCCTCTCGGTTATGATCACCTGGATTATTGTGTTCTGCTTTACGGCCTACTCTGCGGCTCCTTCGTTGTAAATAAAACCTATTACTCTTTTGGATCGGCGGCCGTCTGGTCAGTCACCCCATTTGTCACGCTGTTTGACCTTTGGAGTCGTTTTCCCAGTTAACATTAGCTTGCTACTTTCAGCCTATGTTATGTTTCTCCCAGAAAGACATCTAGTTCCTGTCAGCACCACCACCACCACCACAATCTGAGATGGTGAATGATGCACTTCATGTAAAAACAGAAGAAAGGATCCCTAAATGACTTTCGTTATATGTTAATCATTTCATAATGATACAATTTTTGGGAAAACATTGGAATTCCTAATTTTAAAAAAGGAGAGTTCCTTAAAGAACTGTCTGTTGAAAGGTTCTGTGCAACCAAAAGTGGTTCGTCTATGGCATTGCAAGCCTTTCTGGCACCGCTACTTTCGAGAGTGTGGTAATGAAATAAGCAGCACATACACCTATGGTCAGTGGTGACCTGTCGTAAATCCACCAATCCAACAAAAGACCGCTGGCTCGGTGGTGTTTGTAGCATGGTCCTGAGATTTGAACTGGATTGATAGCCAAGATGCATAATTCTGATCTTAAAATCCTGCGTCCTGCTTCCATATGATAAACGTCAACAAAGGATTATGGTGGTGGTGGGGGGGTGGTGGTGGAAGAAGCCCGAGCCTGAGCTGGAGAGCCTTCACAAACAGCGTCCCCGGGAGAGTCCTAATACTTTACAGACAAATGTAAAAGATTTACTGTGCATGAACATCTAACACGATTTCTCTGCACTTCTCATTTGGATCCAATTGACACGTTTTGAATTCATTTTACACTAATGAAAAGCTTTCGCTAGCTCTTACTTTATGAAATGACCTCACAAAAAGAAGGAAAAAAAAAAAAGATTTATTTCACTGCTGTGAGTAATCGTGTGTGTGTGTGTGTGTGTGTGTTTGTGCGTGTGTGTGTGCGTTTAGGGCGTATTTGTATTCTCAGGTTGTTTTTAAATGACTGTGGTGGCATTGCCACTTGGGGAACAGGTCCCATATATTGATTGTGGACTGTACAAATAGTTCATTTTATCAAGCCTGACTATCCTCATCCCTCTACATGCTAAATAATGAATAAGCCCATCCGTCACTGCTTCAAGGTATTTATTGCCGCTGTCCCTTAGCCTACATAAACCTGCCTGGGCTTTGGCTTCAGATTGCCAGGAAAATTGCAGCTAGTGTCCCATGAAGCTTAGTGCTGCAGCTAGCATGACGTCCAATAAAGACCCTTACTCATTGATTTCGCTTGAGTTTGATCTGAGCTGCCCGGTGCTGCCACCTCATTTCAAGCAATTAAGTAGTGCTACGTTATGTAAGAGTGTTTTACTTAACATGGATGTAGATAGATGTATGGAAAACAGTGAGCTCCCATAGCTGACCAATGCATGCAAACATGTTCTTTCATAGCTGATGTTGATTAGTTGGACAGTTCTTCTTAGGTTTCAGCACACAACTCTGTTTCTATCCAAATCCATTTATGTGTGAAATGTCATGGTCTTGGTAAATACACTAATCTTCAAAAGAATAGTTGCACAAATAGCTGCACCCAGAAGGAATCAGCCGACAGGAATGAAACTTGTTGGGCAGGTTTAACATTGGGAGACATGCAAATGATTCAAGTTTCACACTCGGCCGTGCATGTGACATAAGCAAGGACGAGCCTTATCACTGTACCTGACTGACCCAACAGCCGCAATTGCAGACATTCAGCGAACAGTGATGCCCTCCATGAGTCATCCTGTTAGTACCAGCACCATTGTCAGACGGCTGCACCACGCAGGACAACATGCGCACAGACTGTAACGGCAACTGCGCTTAACACCACATCAAGACTGCATTCGTGTCGTGCCACAATGTCATAGAGTGACTCAGACTGTCAGCGGGTCATCTTCAGTGGCGAGTCCCACTTTTGTCTTGGTGGAGACGACTAGTGAATCCGTGTGTGGTGGCACCGTGGTCAGCTCTAAGATGAACGGTTTGTTGTCATGTGTCACACGTCCAGAAGGTCTGGTGTCACTCCACCTCCACCCCTACCGCACCATCTGCAGGAACTGTGTGAGAATATTCAAGCTGCATGGGATGGATTATCACAGGACACCATTAGGAACCTCTACAACGAGACGTCTGGCATGTTGGGTTAGCAAACATGGGGGCCCGACGCCATACTGAGAGACACTACTTCTGTATGTGTAGCTCAATAAATATTGTTCATATCAGTCTAAATTGATCATCATTTATTGTTCCTGGTCAGCTTTATCTTCCTTCCCAATAGCACTGCAATCCCACACCTCCTTCTGGGTGAAGCTGTTCTGTTGATGATGACTGTATTTACAGATTAAAGCCTCACTTACTGCAAGTCCGGTACTACTGTCATGTTCCCGAATCCATGAGCAAATGAGCCAACAGTTTCTGAAGAAAGCACTAGGCAGAGCACAGCCGGGTCACAAGCTGCAAAGGCCTCTAAAAACACTTTTTTAATGGATCTCTACACAGACTTTTTTGACTCCTTTCTCCGAAGGCTATACGCCATACACTGAGCGATCCATTATTAACTCCAACTCAAGCTTAATGGACCCGAAAGCACCAAGATATGGATCAGCATTACAACACTAAATAATTTCGCTGACCAATGCGTTTGCTAATATGACACCTGAAAACATATCGTTCCCGACTTGAATATTTCATAGAAAAGACGGTTTTGGAAAACGCGTTCCTTGCATGCTTTAAAAGGTATCTCCGTCCGTGTACTCGTAGACAACCCCCCCACCCACTCCGTTCCTCCTCCCCTCTTGCTCCATTAGCATGACTAAATTATAGATTTCTCCTGGAGTCTGAGCATTAGGCCATGAGCATAACCAAATAGAAATGGCATTGCATATATTATAGAGGGGCACACAGAAAGGATTAATGGTGGTGAGATGGTATACCCGTGTCCCCCTCAGGGGGCCCTGTGCAGGCTTAACGTCCCTCAAACTTAAACCTTAAGTAGTGCAGGGTACATCCAGAGTACTTTGCTTCAAGTGTGTTTCAGTTTGGGTGGAAGTGTAGATCCAAGTGCAGAGTGCTTTTGTTAGGGTTGAACCAGTATGGAATTTCCGGGCCGATCCTGTAACACCACCTTGTTGTTGCCAATATCGATATTAATCACTGATTACTGAAATTTATTTGCTTTTAAAAACACTTCATATGTGCTTCACATTCATAATTTTCTACAGCATGCATGACCATTTTAAGTCAATATCTACTTCATTATATGTATATACAGTAAATACTGTACATGACTTAGCAGACTTTCAGAGCCCTTTACAATCAACACAATGTAGAATAGATTATAGAGCCTATGAGCTTTAAATGCAGTATCGAACAGTGTTGGGTACAATTTAATGCCTCAAAGTATTGTGGCCACATTTTTGCTTTAACATGGAGTGCAAAACTCAATTATTGACTTCATTTTATCACATGCCTTAGATAATAACAATGATATTAATGATATATTGGTGCATGTAAAACACCAATTTCCTCTACATACACTCATCATCAAAGTCCCCAGAAGGAGGTGTGGGACTGCAGGGCTATTGGGAAGGAAGATAAAGTTTACCAGGAACAATAAGTGATGATAAATTTAGACTGATATGATCAATATTTATTGAGCTACACGTACAGAAGTCTGTCTCTCAGTATGGCGTCGGGCCACCATGTTTGCTAACGCAACATGCCAGACGTCTCGAGTTGTAGAGGTTCCTAATGGTGTCCTGTGATAATCCATCCCATGCAGCTTGAACATCCTCACACAGTTCCTGCAGATTGTGCGGTAGAGGTGGAGGTGGAGTGACACCAGGCCTTCTGGACGTGTGGCACGTGACAACTAACCGTTCATCTTGGCGCTGACCACAGTGCCTCCACACACGGATTCGTAGGTCGTGTCCAACAAGACCAAAGCGGGTCTCGTCACTGAAGATGACCTGCTGTCATTCTGAGTCACCTCCGTGACAGTGTGGCACGACACCATTGCAGTCTTTGGTGACATTGACGTGGTGTTAAGGACAGTCATTGTAGCGGTCTGTGTGCATGTAGTCTCGCAATGTTCAGCCGCCTGCTAATGGTGCTGGCACTAACAGGATGACTCATGGAGGGCATCACTGCTTGCTGATTGTCCACAATCGTGGGTGTTGGGTCAGTCGGGTACAGCGATAAGACTCGTCCTTGCTTACGTCACATGCCCGGCCAAAACTTGAATCATTTGCATGTCTCCCAGTGTTAAACCTACCCACCAAGTTTCATTCCTGTCGGTTGATTCCTTCTGGGTGCAGCTATTTGTGCAACTATTCTTCTGACGATGATGTAATTACATCTTGTACACTGTACAGTAATCTGGGTGGTCTGAGAGTAGGGCAGCAGACTGATGTATGCTCGCTACCTGGGACGATACGACCCTTGAGTCTTGCTAAGGCCTTAAGTCTACTGCTAAGGCACAGAGGTGGAAACGTCATAGTGTGGGGCTGTGTTTCTTACAGCGCAGCCGGCAAACTAGAGTTCACTGATGGGATCATGAACTCGGGGGCAAACCTGCAGACGTCTGCAAAGAGACTGCTCAAGCAACAACCATCTGAAACACACCAGTCACCTTTTGAAAGGTTTTGGAGTGGTCTGTTTAAAGTAAATGTCACTCGACTTGACCTTTTTTTTTGTTTTCACCTTCTATGGTACATGTGACCAAATACTTATTTGGAGACATTTACATTTGCGGTATTTAGCTGACGCTCTTATCCAGAGTGACTTAAGTGAGTGACCAGAAGGTTAATTGTAGGACTGTACCCGAATTTTGTCAGTCGAATCGGATTCTCCCGTCCTGGCCGACGATTCGACTATTCGTTCATGTTTTTTCTCCATATACATTATCTAGTAATCAGTAAATCAATCTGCATACGTTTCAGATCTGATGTCCTCATTTAGAAAGTCAGCAGAGTCACAGGAACATGGCATAGACGTGGCAGAGACATGGCATATGATGAACGATCTGGAGCCTGATTTAATTACAGAATATAGTGTATATAGTATATTATAGTAGTATAGTATATTATACAGAATATAATAAAATTACTAAAAATCACCTTTAACAGCTTCTTCAGTAGGATGACCCGTCATCTTTCATCTAAATAAAACGAAATTAGTCAATATTTAAATTAGTTTTAGATGAAAAGGAGAACGGTAGACCTGAAACAGTTTAATTATTATATCACCTGCGCTGAAATAATTATTTCTCGTTTATCGGCAGGCATATTAGGTGACTGTACTTATCTTTAAATAAAAATAATCTTAGCTGTAAACGAATAAATAAAAATATCTGTAATTTAGGTTCTAAAATAATGGAATTATAATAAAACAAACGTCTTCGGTCCGTTTTTCCTTCACCGCAAACAGCCATTATGTCTAAAACGAAAGTCAACTCACTGGTTTGAAGCAGTGTTCGATGTCTGACTAAATGACGAGCAGAATTAGCTTTAATTTGTTCGGATTCTCTTCTTCAAAAGCTCCTCCAGACTTTTTCTGAGACATCGTTCCACCCGTGTTTCTCAGCTTCACAGCTTTAGCTTCCTTCAACGGTGAACCGCCAGCGCACGTTGTCACGTGGATTTAATTTTTTAGCAAGCATGCGTCATAGCCCAGTTAGAACTTAAATATATATTTATTATTCCCCTTTTAATAATTATTAAAATGTCTTTTTACATTCTTAAAGTTCTTGTGCATTTTGTAAGCTTTTGTCTGCTTTCAGACAAAAATAAATAAATAAATAAATAAACCTCGTCACTGTTGTCAGTCGACTTGAAGGTTCTCAGTCGACTCAAAGGGTCTCCGACTGACGATTCGACTCGTGGACTTCTAGAGGGCAGCCCTACCATCAACCATGTTTTCAAAATTCCAGATGTGAGAAGCTCCTCTTTTTTCTGTTTCCCGTTGCACTGTGGGACATAATATAGTGTCGATCATGACCGTACTCAAACATCAACTGGTTCTAAGTGTGCACTGTGGGATTTTGAGTATACTCAACTTGGACATTCACAACTGTACCATATACTACATACTCAGACACTAGTTAGCATTAGCATTAAGTGGGCAATTGGGACTCACCCTAAGAGTGGACACCCTTGCAAAACCGGGTTTCCAACAAAGCATCCAGGAAAGCTTTAAGCAGGAATAGATGGTGTCTTAGCCATCACCGCCTTATATCTTCTCATTTATGTCGCGGTTGATTTCCTCCTTTTGTATAATAAGCTTAACTGGAGCCAACGTATTTTTATCACATGCGTGAAAAGCCTTAAAGTGGTCATTTCGAGGCTAAACGCTCGGCTGAAAATAAGGTCTTATCGTTCCTGCCATGTCTTAATAAGCCTTTGAAAGCCTTTCAGGTTTATTTATGGAACAGATAAACAATTAACTCCGAAACAAGAGCCAATTAAAACTCTCCAGTTGGAGAGGTGGACCCGGCAATTCAACACAAAGGCGCAACTCCTGTTCGTCTCGACCTGCTTAAACTGTCTGGAACATCTGCTGCAGAACAATGGATTCATTATTTCATGAAAACAGCCCTCTGAAACTCGTCAGACGTGCTTTAGCGTGTGAGGGTGCTGCCCCTAGCTGTCACCAGCACATAGAAGACACATTGTTAGCGTGTTAGCTTTGACATTTCAATGCTGTAACAGTCTGCTTTCTTCTCCGAAGCAGATGGCAGTCTCCGAGAAGTCTCTTCCAGCTTTGTAATGTGATCTTGTTGGAACACAGATGGGGTGATAGACTTAAGAAACAGCCCTGCCAGCAGGACACATCTCAGTCAATTTACAGAAGCATATCACACATGCAAATATCA